>JAWQEG010003831.1:0-52500 GCA_033782935.1 Petrolisthes cinctipes | reverse complement strand
TCGCTTTATGAGGCAGGAATCACACACTCGGAGGAAGGACCAGTTGTCAAATACTCAAGTTCCGTTGTCATTATGTTCACCCAAGATGGTACAGTCGGCAGCATAAAGCTACGTCAGTTCTTCTTGCTAATTATGTGTTTGGTGATGCTATTGCACTCTTTGTTAACCAAAATGACACTCATTTCATAAAGTCAAATAATCTATGATGTGTGAATGGAAATTAGTTCAATATATAATGCTAGCAGGGCACTTTAATTCACATTCTATATTATCTATTTTGTTACAGATGTTATTAAAAGGTAATCTTATATTCAGAATGGTTAAACAATACACATTACCACCAACCATTACGACCAGCGGAATCTGAATATTCTATTACGCGAAGACACTGTTGTTAAATACAGCATTAGAGTTTGTGACATGTGGCAGAGATGAAGACAAGTGAAGTGAGAGAAAGCGTCAGTGTGTGAGTGAGTGAAAGTGTAGGACAAATGAAGTGACAGAAGGACAAAATTAATGAAGTGAGAGAAAGTGACAGTGTGTGAGTAAGGTTGTAGGACAAAATAATGAAGTGAGAGAATGACAAATGAAGTAAGTAAGAGTGAGAGTGGGTGAGTGAGGATGTATGGTCCGTAGACAAAAACCCGATACTCGATACCCGATGCCTGCAGGGTACGACGGCCATATAAAATGTATGACTTCATACCTCGAGCATCGGGCATCGGGACCCGACGACTTGTTCTTATCTACGGCACTAAGACCGACCGACCCTTGACGAGACGACGCCAACAACCGAAACTGGAGGCCGGGAAGCAGTGGTGGTGTCGGCAGTGGCTAAGTACCGGAAGCAAGCGGTCCTGACTTACTGTCTAGCCTTTCCACTCACTTCTTATTTTCTTTTCTTCATTTTACACTTCTCTCACCCCTCCTTTCTTCTCTCTCACTTTCTTTCTTCTCCTTCCCTCCATTCTACCATTCTCTCACCTCTCCTTTCTTCTCTTCCCCTCCACTCTATATTCTCTCTCCTCTCCTCTCCATCTCTCTCACTTTCTTTCTACTCTTCTCTCTTACCTTCACTTAACTTTTCTCTCTCCCCTGCACTGTACATTTCTTTCTTCCCTCCACTCTACCTTTCTCTCTCCCTTCCTTCTCCTCCTCCTCTCCTCCATCACGACCCCGTTTTAATTCCACATCCCTTCCTGTCCCCTTCTTTTTCATTTCCTTCATTGCTCCCTTCCTTCCTACCTACGTTTTTCTCATCCGCCCTTCCTCTCGCCTATAGTCCTCCTCTCTCTCTCTTCATTTCTCCCTCCTTTTCTACCTTGCCTTCATTTCCCTTCCCTACCTCCTTTCCACTCTGCCTTCACTTCCCATATGGATCCACTTCTCACAAAATTAATATATCTTGTTTACCCTACCCAGGCTCAGATAATGCACATTTACTTAGCACCTAACTAACATATATTGTCTTTTATACTGATTAGGTTCGCTGCACACTGGTACGGAAACCCTCAAACCCTCAAACATTCGGAAAAGAGTTCATTATTCATCTTGACCATGCAAGCGTTACGTTGCGTCGCGTCGTGGCTGTGTTGTGGTGTAGCTTGTTAACCTTTAAAGAAATAGTCTGTTCTGGTAGAATTGGAAGGCTACTGGATTCTGTTTATACCAGGCTATACATCAGATCTCCGACTCGTATACTGAGGTCCAAGTGAATAGTATATACCTGTCACAGTTTGGAAGGATCAACAGACCTTTATATCTCCCTCAGTCAGTGGTGATGCCATTGAACGTCAAGATGGTTTGTTCATAAATATCGTAGATCGTCAAAGGTAGAAGATCAACCAAAACATTAGACCACCAGCGAAACTCCAAATATTCCACGACAAACGTTTTTATCCCCTCATATCTAAGGTTCACAATCCCTTGCCTCAGCTATAATTCATTTTCTTTCGACATTTGCTTCACCATTCAAACCACCAGACCAAGTTGAAGGTCCCTAGCATCCCTACCCTCTTCACATTACCCCATTGAGGTTCAAATGACACACGTCTGGCGTTTACTATATTTATTTACTTAAGGTGAGATTCTCTTGTTGGTGAATTGGAGTTCCTCCAAGCTATACCAGGAAACAGACGACCATAATGTAACTAATAAGGGGATCTGTTTCGTGACGTAGAATGGAGGAATCAGTAGCCCTTAAATTTACCAACAAGAGAATCAACCCTTAAGTGATGAAGTCCCTTTGTGCTGCCTATTCACATAAACCATATATTATAATAAAGAAAGTGTGGTCCTCTGAGTCACAGGGAAGCATTTACGTACATGTTGGAATCCTAAGTGGCGACCCTGGACCATTCGGACGGTAGATATCCTGAGTGACGAGACAGAGAGCAGTACAGTAACGGGGACAGTGAGTGAGGCTTGCCAGGTGGTGCTGTGTATTTATTACCTAATGTGGTGTCGTCCTCTCCTCCCTGACCCTCAGTTCTCGACGCCTAGGCCTATCACACATTCAATAAAGGCTGAGTGTGTGCCTCAATAGTGTATAAGTAAAACAACATACATATATACATACATATAAATACATACATAATGTTCATACTGACATACATATTTACATACACACATACATTCACATTTATATACATACATAATAGCATACTCGCACTCATTCATACATACACACGTTCTCGCACACCGACACGCACATACGACTACACCCACTCATTTTAGCATATTTTTTTAGCATATTGAAGATTAATTAAGGTGACCAAACTGATCAAACACAATATCACCACATCACTGCACTATACCACCCATACATAGCCAACATACATACCACCATAACACTACACTATACCTCTATACAATACACCTTAAAAAAAAAAAAAAAAAAAATATATATATATACACCTTAACAGCTGTTCTTGAATATAACCTTTCCTGCTGTGAGGGTTCAAAGTTTGTGGTGGGTGGGAGGAGGAGGAGGAGGATGTAGCCGTCACTGTGCCCTGAGGAAATGTGTAACTGAAAGAGAAGGTGTGAAGCAGAAGCAGACAACACACACACACACATACATACAGAGACACACAGACAAAGAGGCCAGCGCTCAAACACACACACTCAAACACACACACAGATATACAGACAGACACAGACCAGCACTCTCACACACACACACACACACTCAAACACACACACACACATAGACACAGACCAGCACTCACACACACACACACACACACACACACACACACAAACACACAGACACACAGACCAGCACTCAAACACACACAGACCAGCACTCAAACACTCACACACACACACAGACCAGCACTCAAACACACACACACACACACACACACACACACATAGACCAGCACTCAAACACACACACACAAACACACACACACACACACACACACACCAGACTAGATAGTGTTCTGCCTGGGCAACCTTGGCACTCGTTTAAGCAGTTATTGATTTTTTTTTCTTCTTCTTCATCTTCTTCTTCTTCTCATTATTATTATTATTATTTTTATTGTTATTATTATTATTATTATTATTATTATTATTATTATTATTATTATTATTATTTAACAGACAGAACAGACAGTGATTTTAGTTGGTTAAATTTGTTTCAAGCCAATACATACATACATACATACATACATACATACATACATACATACATCACAGTTCCAATGTAGTTACAATACCTGTTACACAAAGCCAAGCCGAATTACAAGCACAGTATAATAATAATAATAATAATAATAATAATAATAATAATAATAATAATAATAATAATAATAATAATAATAATAATAATAATAATAATAATAATAATAATAATAATAATAAATAAATGATAAATAATAATCAATAACAATCAATAAATAATAATCAATAAATAATAAATAAATACGTAAATAAATAAATATATGTATAAATAAATAAATAACTAAATAAAACACAGAGGTCAATTGCATTTCACTACACTGTCCACAATATTCTTCAGGTCCAACTCATTCAAGCTGACTTCACGACTATAATTACAATCATGTCCCTGCAAACCAGTGCCTCAGTCGCATACAGTCAGCACAGCCAGTGAGTTGAGTTGTTACGGTCAGCATTATAGGTCGATTCCATCCATAGTGGTTTGTTTTGGTTTGTAGGCACGCAAACGAAAGAATCTTAGCCGTGTTAATGACTTATGGCTGAATTATTTAATGAATTTGGTGTGTAAACTATGTAGTGATCATCATTATCTAACTGTTTTAATTAATACATTTTGTGAATACGGATACTCAGATTTTGGAAAATAGTGAAGCCTTACAAGTGTGGTTGGTTGGGAAGTTAACAAACAAATACGACTGTGGAATCGACCCTACGTGTTGGCAAAAAAATGATGAGCACTACTTGATCTTTTACTAAGTCATTAATTAAGAGACCCTGTGATGTAGTCAGAAAATTGGAGGTAAATAAATGAGTCCTTCAAATATTATCACGAAACACTACCTACGTAAAAGGAGCGTGTTTCATGGCATAGTCAGGAGGAATCAGAAGTCTCCAATTTCCTTACACGATCACAGACAGGGTCCTTAAGGGGGTAAATATACTGTAGTTTTGGCACGGTACATTATATATATTTTGTGCGTCTTGATTCCTCCGATTCCTCCAAAGTTTGCCAGGAAACAGAACAATTATAATGGTGGCCTGTTATTGGCTTGGAGTGTGTTGTATGATTTGGGGGAAACGTTTGCCTCAAATTTATCAACAATGTGATGATAATTATTATTTTGCAACCCCTTAATTTAATGGGTGGTACATACCCTGAAAGCAAAACGAAAAAAGGAACAATAGAAAGAAATGGAATGAAACTAAAAAAGGCGAGTCGAAACGATATGACCCCCAATCAAAAAAAAAAAAAAAAAAAAAAAAAAAAAAATAGAATAATATAAAAATAAAAGAGAGAGAGAATTTACGACGTGTTTTTCGCCATGGTTCCAGATTAACAGGACACGCAGTATTGAATAATAATTAATATAATCGACTGTTACTGCTCTCATTGTATGTCATTATAATTTCATGCTGCAAGATTCAAGTGGCTTTTTTGTTTTTGTTTATTATTTTTTTCTGAGGCGCAATGACCCGATGTATTATTTATCATAGTTCAGGCTGAGACGACATCACGAGTGGAATAATGGTGGTGGTGGTGGTGGTGGTGGTGGTTAGTTGGGTGAGGCTAGTGTGTGTGTGTGTGTGTGTGTGTGTGTGTGTAGGGGTGGAGAAGGGGTGGGGGTCTTTGTAGGGTGGGTAGTGATAGGGTGGGAGGTGGGCTTGGTGGGGTGGGATGTGTAGTGGAGGAGGTGATATGGGTGGGAGGTGGATTTTGTGGGGTAGGGTGTGTGGTGGAGGAGGTGATGAAAGGTGAGAGGTGGAGTTTGTGGGGTAGGGATGTGTGGTGGAGGTGATGATATAAGGTGAGATGTGGGGTTTGTGGAGTGGGGTGTGTCTATGGAGGAGGTGGTGATATAGGGTGGGAGTAAGATCCGTGTAGACATGGAGGAAAGGAGGGAAGGGAGATGTAATCTAACCGTTTCCTATTCACCAATGCTGGCTGGTTGGCTGGTCGGGTTAGAGTGCAGAACATTACGTTTTTCCCTTCCAATGATAACCAACCACATGCACTCACTTCATATTAATACCTTGAGTCTCCCATGAGGCGGTAATACACTTTTGGAACAATGCAGTGCCTCGATTCCTCTAAAGTATGACAGGAAACAGGACAAATAAAAAAAAATATAATGATATCCTATTGCTTGGAATAGTTTGGGGAGAATCATTTACTCCAGATGTATGTACGTACCACTCTTTCAGAACACCAACTGACGATTCGAACGGTTCCTAACTCGAGGCGTGGGACGGGAATATAGTCCATTATCCGAGGGCACGGCAGAAGTCACGTAATGTTTAACTGATTGTCAAGGCTGATAACGGGCATTAATGGAATACCACTAATGTTTGAGGTTGGAAGGACCCGCTCACCTACACTATATGACCTCTGAGACCTGGACTGAGTGGAAAGGGAGGAGGGGAAGGGGAATATGTGAGTTGGGAGGAGGGGGAGGTGTGTGTGTGTGTGTATGTGTGTGTGTGTGTTGAGGAGGTGGATGGGGCCGTGTGTGTGGGGAGGAGGGGGAGAGGGACGTGTGTGTATGTGTGTGTGTGTGTGTGTGAGGGGTAGCAAGAGTGGAAGGGAAGGAGCGGGCCAAAGGTGGAAGTGGAAGAAGGGGTTGTGTGTAAAAGTGGGAGGGAAGCAAAGGTTGAGGTGGAAGAGGGGACTGTGTGTGGATGGAGTAAAGGTGGAAGTGGAAGCAGGGAGAGGAGGGAAAGACAATGGTAGCAAAAGGGAGGGGGAGAGAGGAAGGGGGAGAAAAGTTTGGAGGTTGAAATCTGTGTGTGTGTGGTGTGTGTGTGTGTGTGTGTGTGTGTGTGTGTGTGTGTGTAATTATATATATATGCATGTTTACATATATATACTCATATGTATATGTGTACTGTAGGTTTCCAGTAACTCCCATTATAGATTTCAGGGCCACCCAAAACTCAAATGCACCACATAATGAATGACTGGCTACTGGGCTGGACCTCAAGAACTGGTTTCTATCTTGTGTCCAAAAGCGGGGAATATACCCGAATTAAAAAAAAAAAAAAAAAAAAATCTTACAAGAACCCACGATCTTGACCAGAACAACCTGTAGTGGAGGAGGAGGAGTAACTAAGGCAGCGTTGGAAACTATATGAGGGCTGTACTGACATTGGGTGTGGTTGGTGGAGGGGCAGGGCCAGACATTTTGTAATTAGGGTTGAAAGGTTTATGATTGTATTTTGAAAGAGGATATGATAGTCTGGTACAGTACAGTTGTTGGCTGAAGTTTTGACCGGCCCGCAATCTTCTGTACTTCTGTACATACGAGCTGTAAACATAATTATGACGATAAATTTTAACGCTAAGAATGGTACACAGTTTAAGGGAGAAATTCAGTGTTGGTAAATCTGGAGCATCTGATTTCTCCTAACAATTCCTCCAAGCAACAGGACACCATTATTTTTGTTAGTTTGGTCCTGTTTCGAATCATAGTTTGGAGGAATCAAGGCGCTCTATAGTACCAAACATATATGTATTACCCCTTTAGGTATTAATGAATGTATGCTCATGTTTTTATACAATGGACTTCAGTTGAATATATATTGGTATATTTTCCAGACAACTTCCTAATCAGAGCTTATAGAGGAATCGTTTAGTGCATAAGTGACTAACGTGCGACATTCTGATATGATAAAAATATTGTGTTTTTGTCGTGTCTTAGACTGTTCATAGCTTAGTGTTCAGGAAGTGAGTTTGATGATGATGTAAATTAGCGTCACTTTTAGGTCTATGTAAATAAACAATTAACGATAAAGTCTGTTCGTCAGAAAATCTAAAAACAAAAAGGGTTGCTGGGTGAGACTTTTGTTCCGAGACTGTACCTACACGGAGTCTCAGTCAGAGCCGGGGTCACAAACTTTCCTCACTTACTAAACATTTGCTTTTTTTTTCTTTCGATGCCACGGCGGCTATGTTTGGTGAGCTGCTTTGCCTGCAACCCTGTGATTAGGAGAGTTTAATAGTACTCAGATGTAACAGCTGATTGAAAAAGGAGGGGCAAGGAAGATGAGGAATATATATATTGTATAATTATATACTGTATATATATATATATATATATATATACTGTTTATATATATATATATATATATATATATATATATATATATATATATATATATATATATATATATATATATATATATATATATATATATATATATATATATATATATATATATATATATAGAGAGAGAGAGAGAGAGAGAGAGAGAGAGAGAGTGAGAGGGTGAGAGAGGGTGAGAGAGAATCATGTTTTTCTTTTTTAATTTTTATATTTAGTGGACAAAAGAAAATGCACATGTAGACACCGACAAAGATTTAAGACGTGTTAATATTCAAACCTCAGGGGTAACAGAGTGAGGCAGACACAGTACAGACACCGGTTCGCTCCTACAGATTGGCCCATGAAGGAACAATAAGGGTGGTGTCTTCAATGGAAAAGTCGATAACATGCCTCTGTGTTGGTTCTTAATATCTTTCGTGGCGACGCACACTTGTAGAACTTGTCCCGTAGGTAAACGAGATGACAAGTTTGTTAGTTACTTAGTTAAACCTACAAGTCTGTCATCATCTTTGGTGGAATGGAACGTGTAGTGCATGCAGAAATAGAAGGCCATACACACACACACACACACACACACACACACACACACACACAGATCTTAGGGCACATACAACGAGACCCAACACACACACACACACACACACACACACACAGATCTTAAGGCACATACAACGAGACCCAACACACACACACACACACACACACACACACACACACACACACACACATACCCCAGAGCACGACGAGACCCACCACACACTAACACACTCAGACTCTGCAGATGCACACTTAAGAGGACGGCAGCATGAGCCACCACACCACACCACACCACGCCAAGGGAGAGGAGAGGAGGGGAGGAGTGGGGAAGGGGAGGTCAGGTCGTGAGGTCATCCCACAACACAAACAAAGACGGCACTGGTGGACTGGACAGAGTATATTTCGGTGGTCTCGACTGGACACCTTGATATCAACGAATTCTAGATCTTGGATATTTATACACCACACTGACGTAAACACTTTGGACATTGATGGTGTATTATGGTGTTGATGAATTTGGAGTGCCCGTGGTTCCCTCAAACTATAATATCAAGAAACGGACCAACTTGATATTATTTGAATTGGTCTGTTGGTTATTTCAGTAGGTTGGAGGAATTGGTAGCTAAAAGTATATTATCCACTTAAGCTTCTATGCAATATAATGTGTGTATATAATATTATACGTAATTATGTAAGTTGCAGGTTGAAGAGCAGATGTTGGTAGCTAAAAATATATTATACCCTTAAGCTTCTATGAAATATAATGTGTGTGTATAATCTTATACGTAATTATGTAAGTTGCAGGTTGAAGGGCAGATGTTGGTTCCGGTATAAGAGGGGGGAGGGGGTGGTGAAGGGAAGGGGAGGGAGAGTGCCTGGAGGGAGAGCGGGAAGTGGGAACCCGAAAAATATAAAGTGGTGAGGGTAATGAGGGAAGCGTGCAATTCCACCAATTAGCGGGTCATTTAGCGACTTTCTCTTGGTTTAAAAAATGGATTGAGGTCTTCTTTCCTTCTCGTCCGTTCTGAAGACGCTAATATTACTTTCGGTGCATTAGAAACTCGAGCCTTAGTGGAATTATCACATAAAAAAGAAAGTTGCATAATTTTCTATTCGAATTTTATGGTTCACCGTTTTGCTAAGTGTGTGTGTGTGTGAGAGAGAGAGAGAGAGAGAGAGAGAGAGAGAGAGAGAGAGAGAGAGAGAGAGAGAGAGAGAGAGAGAGAGAGAGAGAGAGAGAGAGAGCTTTAATCTGCTGTTCTTTTCTTTTGCTGATGTAATTTTGCTCTTGTAATTATGACCCTGTTCCCCTGACCTCTCGTTTCCTCCTCTTTCCACCCTGAGCATGTTAGTATTGTGTTTATTATCTCTTCTCCCTTCATTATTGCACTTTCTCTCCTCCCTCCTTTATCTCACTTCTTTCCTCCTTCCTTTTCCTGATATTCTCTCTTCGTTTCTTTTACGCATTTTCTCTCTTTCCTCCTTTTTTGCAATTTATTTCCTTCTTTCTCTACTTTATTTTTCTTATCTCCATTTTCTTCCCTCCAGTCATTTTTTCCTCATATCCTATTTCTCCCATTCTCTCCCAAACACTACTTCTTCCTTCCCCCTTTCCTTACCTCCAGTCTTTCGTTAACCACCCTTCCCTTTCATTTCCATCAGGTACTTACCACCCTTTATTCCCTGTTCTCTTCCCTCCCTCCATCTACCCTCTCTTCGCTCCCTCCCTCCTTCTCTCCTTCCAGCCACTATCCCTACCTTCCCTCCCTTCTCTCCCTCTAGCATTCCTTCTTCCCTTCCCTCCCTCTAACCACCCTCCCTTTCCAACCTTCCTTCCTCCCTCCCTCCCTCCCTCCCTTTGCCTCTCAGCCCATGTAATCACCAGAACACACACACACACACACACACACACACACACACACACCAACTCTCACGCTGGCTAGTCTGCCCGCTTGACCCGACCTCTCTCTGCCCTCACCCCTCACCTGTACCTCTCACCAAACTCCCTCACCTGCCCCTCTCACCTGTACCTACACCTGGCCCCCTTACCTGGCCCCCTCATCTGTACCTACAAATGGCCCCCTCACCTGTACCTGCAACTGGCCCATTACCTGTACCTACAAATGGCCCCCTCACCTGTACCTACACCTGGCCCCCTCACCTGGCTTCCTTACCTGTACCTACACCTGGCCCCCTCACCTGTACCTATAAATGGCCCCCTCACCTGTACCTACACCTGGCCACTTCACCTGTACCTCTCACCAGACCCTCTCACCTGGCACCACACCTGTACGTACACCTGGCCACCTCACCTAATACATACATATACCTGCACTTGGCTTTTCATTCACATTATATATCTGTATCAGACTCTTCATTTACACATAAATCTCCACCTATCTCTGTCTTCACTTACACTTACAACTGTACCTACACCTTCACTTATATTAACTTAAAACTGCGACTACACCTTCACTTACACTTACAACTTCACCTTCACTTACATACATTAGCAACTACACCTTCACTTACATACAATAACAACTACACCTTCACTTACATACATCAACAACTACACCTTCACTTACATTAACTTAAAACTACACCCACACTTTTACTTACATACATTAACAACTACACCTTCACTTGCATGTATTGTACAACCAATTTGCACTTTCACCCACGACTATAGACCTTTCATTTGTCATTTGTCTCAAGGGGATTATCAGTAGTGAAAAGAAAATAGAGGGCTACTGATTCCCCTCCCCACTGACACTGACTGATATACCCCAGCAAAAAAAAAGGGTGACTCACTTCTTGGCTCGAGGGACGACGCCAATTCATAAACACCTCTAGGCACCTCTTAGTCTCTGTCTTAAATTCCCGTTGGTTTGTTAGTTACGGTAGATGTTAGTTAACCATAAAGTTAAAAAACTACCACTTATAATTATATATATGGACGAGAGGTTTTCCCCTACTCCCATTTCCACTCGAATCACCTTTTCAGAATGATATATGTACATGATTCTAGGATCTTTAATTAATGGGTACCCAAACCTAATCTCTTCTCTGGCTCCTCCTCCTCCTCCTCGTCCTCCTCCTCCTCCTCCTCCTCCTCCTCCTTCTTCCCGGTTATTTGCCCAGCTCGACCCCATTAAGTACAGTTGGCCGGTAAACGTTACACATCTGGTTCACTCTGACCTTCATTCTTGCACTTTAACCAGACATTATCTCATTAATTACGACTGGATGGAAGAGAGACTGTGAATCCTGCATCTATTACAGGCAGGAAAAAAAATCAATAATTCATAACTGATACTGTATTAAAATTTTATTAACTCATATATATATATATATATATATATATATATATATATATATATATATATATATATATATATATATATATATATATATATATATATATATATATATATATATATATATATATATATATACATACATACATATATTATTATCCAATCTGATGGCAAATCAGTAGTGTCGTAATCAAACACTTTAAAGGCCCTTCATGGCTCGACGAAGTTTAGCCTAGAGAGTCAAACATAAGAGGCGATATCCACTAATGACTCTTATGTTCGATTATCCCAGCTTACGAATCAGCAAATGAGGGGACGACATGACTTTGGACCGTGACCGTAGCAGTACAAATTGGTTCCATAATGACCCAATAGACCCGAAATCTACCTGTGCTGACATAGAGAGATTTATAGAGCTTTTTTTTTTTTTTATTATTATTATTATTATTGTTTCCTTCTCCTCCTCTCCCTTTCGTTTCACATCATGAACTTTGACCTCTTTCATTGATGGTTATGTGTTTTGGCCTTCATCATCATCGTCATCATCATCATCATCATCGTCATCATCATCATTATCAGCATCATCATCAGCATCTCTATATTTTTCTCCTTCATAATATTTGTAATGTTCATGTGAATAGCTATGGAAGTACGTTAGACATCAGAGGAGTGTATTATCAGATCACAGAATTAGAATATTATGTTATACGTTATATATATATGTGTTTATACTGAACCCGAGAGTGCTAAGCTTTATATAAATATGTTCTTTTTCTATCTATATGTATATCTCTTGGTCATATCAAGGTGCCAGTTGTACACACACATGCTCATCCCCATTTCCATTTACTGCAATACAATCAATAAGCTTACCATTATATCCTCAAAAACAAATATTTTGAACCAAGCTCGTAGCAGGTTTATATTGACACAGAGAGAATCGATTTGCTGGATACCTAAAAATAAAGTTACTATGCATTTTCTATAATAATAAGTGAATAGCAACGTGTAAGTCTAATAGCCTCATGGGTGGCGCTGGTCCCACCTTCCCTCTAACCGACGTCACCTTCTTCCAAATAAAGGCAGCGGCAACTTTTGAAACTAATGTGTTCACGCCAAACTTGTCATTACCTGGGCGTCTGCTCCAGCCCATTATGGTGTGTGTGTCTTGAGGGTGGGGAGCCGGGGTGTCTCAGTACAACCACATCCACCCCTCTATACCCTTACCCCCTCAGTACAAACACATACTCCTCCACCCTTACCCCATCAGTACAAACACATATACTCTTCCACCCTCCCTCAGTACAACCACATCCACCCCTTTACCCTTACCTCCTCAGTACAAACACATATACTCCTCCACTCTCCCTCAGTACAACCACATCCACCCCTCCAACCCCTCGTCCTGCCTCGTGAACCTCAGTACACAGCCCCTCCCGTCCCTCCTTAACCTCAGTTCATAACACCTCCCTTACCTCAGCCTCCATACAGACCCCTTCCTCTTCACCCGTTGCCTTAGTACACAGCCCCTCCCCTCCCTCCTTTGTTAATCTCAGTTCACAACACCTCAGCCTCCATACAGACCCCCTCCTCTTCACCTGTTGCCTCAGTACCTTCCCCTATAAGTCTACCTATCTCAGGCACACGACACTCCTGGGCCGCCCATCTTCCTGACAATGACCCCCTGCTGCACAACTCATTAACTCTACAATTCACCCATTAGTCATAATTTACATACACGTTAGCAGTACTTTATTTCCGTCAACAACAAACCTAAGCCCAATATAGAGACACTAAATGACTGTTCGATGCCACATAACAAACAATATGGATGACTATGAAGATGTTGACTATTGCTTTCCTCGTCACTCTCTTCCTCCTGATGTGACTAAAGTTCAAGCAAGAAGTTTAAAGTTTTTTCTTCAACCGTGCGACGTTACCCGATCTGAGTTTTCTATTTAAAAAGTTCATTGTCACCCTCATCCCTAGACTAGAGAACTCCTTCCCGGCTCGTGAGCATAACTTCCTACAAAACTTACATCTTTATGAATAAAATAATATAAAATGATAATATAAAATCACAATGCAGTAATATGCAAGGAAACAAGAAGAACGGAACATAGATGCAGAGATAAACATGAAAAAAGTATGGAAGGTGGAAGGATTAGCAAATTAATGACAATAATGGAGAAACGCAAAGATAAGAAAGGGGGAAAACCGAATATTGAAATGCTTTAAGTAATTCTTCTCCTTAATGATAACGAAAATCGTGCCTTCTGGAATCTGATAAGAGATGGTAGGACAAATAAAGCTGGTAATGAGGAGTAAACACCAGTCATTATTATAATTGTTTTGGCGAAGATGACTCATTAGGAGATTGATATCATTCTTGGTGGTGATGGTGGTGGTGATGATGATGTTGATGTTGATGTTGATGTGGTGGTGGTTGTCATCGATGGTGTAGTGGTGTGACGAAGGAAGTGTTGGTGGTGGTGGTGGTGTAGTGGTGGTGATGATTATGTTGATGTGGTGGTGTGTCGAAGGAAGTGTGGTGGTGGTGAAGTGGTGGTGATAATGATGTTGGTGTGGCGGTGGTATTGATGGTGTGATAGTGTGTCGAAGGTGGTGGGAAAAATTAGTAATTATAGGGGCAGGAGTAGGGGCAGGGACAGAGACACAGGCAGGAACAGAGGCAGTAGGGGCAAGAGCAAGGACCACGAGAGAATTGTATAGGGGCAAGGGTAGGGACAAACAATGAGTCTTGAACAGGGTTAAGGAAGGGCAGAGACAGAGAAGAGACAGGTTAGGTTAATAACGGGACACAACTGATGGCAACAAGTGGACCCCATTACCTGCTTATAAGTTAACCCTTGAGAGAAATACATTAAGGGGGTAATTCACTTTTTGATTCCTCCAAACTATGCCAGGAAACATGACCAGATGAACAATATTAATGGTGTTTTGTTACTTGGAATAGTTTGGAGGAATCATGTGCTCCCGATCTACCAACACTGAACTTGCCCCTTAACTGTCCGAGGCAGCAATAAGATAGCAAGTTTTTCCCAGTATTGAGGTATGTGCACAGTTAACAGGAAGCAGAAGAACTCAATTGGTAATCACTCTGATACGCCATGGAAGCTGGGGCTGTGTTGCTGATTATTAATAAAAAAAACAAGTTGGATTTATTGATCGATCCTTTCCAGTTCCCATAGGTTAGGTAGTGTCTGAATTTGGTTTGGTCGGGTCTTGTGTCTACATTGTGTTGTTGGATAGGTATACCATGTCTAAATATACACTATGATGGCGGCACGATAACCTTCACCAGTGTTATGTATTGATTAATTAAGGGGTAATAAGCAAAAGTTACCAGCTGTGTACAGATAGTTTGTTCCCCAACTGTACGTAATACTATTTGGTATTTGCAGCCAATCTAAGTGTTTTATTTCCGTGTTGAGGTGTACAGTACTTCCCATACTGACTACATCATATTATAAGTTATGACAGTCCAAGCTTCTATTCTCCAAATTAACTGAAAATCATATTCCTTCAATTATCCCAGACCTCATTTCACAGATGTTAAAACCAAAGCATTATACTTATTATAATATTATGGAAGTTAACAATATCTTAGTCCTCTTCTTTTCTCCGCTTCAATGCGCTTCCCACACAAAGAGAACGGTTTGGTAGAGGATATGAAGGCGTTCTCTCCCTCGGGGGAAGTTAACCAAGGGGGGACTGGGGACGTGGGGACTTGTGTGAGTAGCCAAGGGAGCAGGAAGTCGCAGGCAGCTCAGATAGGCTTAAAGGGATAACTTTTTATTGGAAAACTGAATGGCTGCTAAATCCTTCCTCCAAACTGTATCACAAAACAGAACCTCTATTACTAAAACGGATGTATTTTGTTTCCTGGTATAGTTTGGAGTATTCAGTAACCCTCCAATCTACCAAAAAGTGGTTCTCATTTTAATTATAAGAGACTGTAAAATTCTACTTGGGTTTGGTTGAGAAAGTATTAGAACCTCAATAATCCCCGTGTGATTCTGTTATGGGTAAAATAAAGGGTTGGCAATGGCTCCAAAATATACCAGGAAACAGGCTACTGCAGCATTAACATTGATGTAGAGGATCTGTTTCATACCACAATTTGAAGGAATCGGTAACCCTCCATGTCGCACACAACAGATGAACCCGTTAAAAAAAGGCTATGCTTCACACATTCAGCAACAGTACAACGTAATGACAAATTGAAGACCATTAAAAGGAAGATGATATGACCAGCGATTGCCTTAGAATTAAACAGATAATTAACAGGGACTTACATTGAGGACCAGAGGCTCTGCTTTTGCATGTACCAAGGCACATATGACCTGCATTACTTTCACTCTCACGAAAAAAAAAGCAAAAAAAAGCAAGAAATATAAAAAGATGAAGGAATAACATCAGAAACTTAACGTACAGTGTTTGTGATGAGAAGAATAAACTAAATCACGTCTACAGTTACTTTTTTCTTTTTACCTTGAGCAAGATTTTTTTTTTTTTTTTTTTTTACTCGAATTATTGGCTCTGTATTCTGTGGCTTCCTCAGCGACATCTTCAGTATTGGTGTCAGTCGGGCAGGGCAGGGCAAGATGGGGGGTTGGGGAGGGTCGTATCTCTGACTTTTCGGACGTGATAGTCGAACAACTTCCTGTTTTGTACTCTTGGGTATTTATTTATTGATGATTTTATTTTTATGGCATTATTATTTTTATTCTATATTTTCATTGGACACATGCTTCATACCCGTTACCGCGATCCAGGTCATTTGTAATCCACACACTGACACACACACACTTCGCCACATACACACATACACATACACGTCATCACCAATACACTGACACACACGTCATCACCAACACACACACACACGTCATCACCAACACACACACATCACCACCAACACACACTCACATACATACACGTCATTACCAACAAACACACACATGTCATCACCAACACACACACATCACCACCAACACACACGTCATCACCAACATACACTCACACACGTCGCCTCCAACACGTCACCACAAACAAACACACACATACACGTCACCACCTCCAGCGCCTCTCAAAGTATATTTCAATGGAAAAGCTTCCTTAACCCTCGATACCTTGTATACTGAAACACAAGGACAAATTCAATCTTATGTCGTCACCATCAGTAGTAACCCACCGTGTAGTAGTAACCTTACAGTGAATTGTAATATAATACTTGACAGAATGTAAAGCTGACAACATTGGAAAAACATTATTAATTAACCAGAATAATAAGAAGCATTAGATAGTCAAACAAAGACATTACAGGCTGCTCCTCAAATGTTGCTTATATTATCGTCAACAACCGAGTATATTTTAAATAGTCAATAGTAAAATAATGGTGATGCCACTTGGATGGAAAGCGAGAGTGCAGGAGCAAAGTTGATGAATCACGAGGATGACAAGTGAAGGTGTCCAGCCAGACCAGTCCAGCCTGTAGCCAGTGTGTTTGTTTATCCCGTTGTATGTGTGTGTGTGTGTGTGTGTTTGGGTCGGGATGGGAGTGACGTGGCTCTTCTCTGCTTTTCCAGGAAGCTCTTCACTCCCCCCTCTATAACCATCAAAAGGAATGAACGCTCCAGTACCATCACCACCAGAACCACCTTTTTCTGCCCTGCCGTTATATTATAGGACTTGCAGGGATCAGAGGAGAAAAAGAAAAGTTACTTCCTCACGTATTAACTGTTTTCCGGTGTCTTGGGTTTAGGCTTCTAATGAATGGGCGAAGTGGTATTACAAAATCTTAAAGGACTGCGTGAGGTGTAATTCTTTTTAGTTGCAGTTTCTTTACAAGACTCGTTATGTATTGTTTACCTTGGAACCACGAAGGAAATAATTGCAAATGATAAAAGGCTTGAATAAATAGATACTAATCGAAAAGGTTCATCCGGAAATAGTGAACTTTAGCCTGGAGAGTCGGGGAAGGATGATGAAAAGATTACAGCTGAGATGAACGAAGGAGATATTGGAGAAAAAAACATATAAGATACCTGATAATGACCAGCTGAGGTGAAGAGAGTGAAGCAAAGTTGATGTCAGATGTCTAATAAAAAAGGAATCCCAATAAGAGGCAGTGAAGGAAGGGTGACTCTGGAGATGGTGTGTGTGTGTGTGTGTGTGTGTGTGTGTGTGTGTGTGTGTGTGTGTGTGTGTGTGTGTGTGTGTGTGTGTGTTGGAGATGACAGAGGAGAAGCTGAGGTGTTGTTGTTGTTGGTTGGTGTTAGACACATACACATTCCCTGTGTCATTGTCCTCATTTCAAGAGATGCCCTACAGGTGTGTATTAGCAATGGTCAGTGCCCTTCGTCTGTCTGTCTATTGGGCGAATGTTTGTTTATTATTATATTTGTATCTGTAAATGTGTGTGTATTTATGTATGTACTTGAATCTCTCTCTCTTTGTTGTTGCAGACTGAGTGGGTTGCTCCTGGTGGTGGCTGTGGCGGCGGCGGTGACGGCCTCTCCCATCAATCCATTCCAGGCCTCTGGGGCCCTACAGGTGAGTGAGGGCCACCACCTGCTGTGTGTGTGTGTGTGTGTGTGTGTGTGTGTGTGTGTGTGTGTGTGTGTGTGTGTGTGTGTGTGTGTGTGACTTCCTCATTGCTTCCCTTGAGTTGCTGTGAAGTGATGTGTAATGATGAGATGTAATATGATACTATAAAGTGATGTGTAATGATGTGCAACTGTGTAATATGCAATGATAAGATTTGATATGACGTGACGTGATGTGATGTGACTCTGCCAGATTCTGCAGCGTCTGGGTTTGGATAGAGGTGGTCAGCGGCCTTCCATTACTATGGCGGAGAGGCTGCAGCAGGGAGATTCTCCCGTCTACTACATCAAGCTCCCACCACTCCCTTACTACTATGTCAACAACCACCTCAACAAGAATGCACACACCCCAAAAACTCCACAGGTTACTACATTCCCATTCGAAAAGGTGAGATCATATAGGGAGGTCTGTTGTTAGGTTATACACACAACGTCCAAAGTTCTCTTGCCCCACTTGTCTAATTAATAAAAAGTAACAAGTATAGATGATAATTATCAGCAACAGTAGGAACTTTCGTTGATGACATTTTCTTTCCGCACTCTTAATGTCGTCAATAAAAAGAAGAGCTTACAGAGCTATCAGAGCTTATAGTCAGGCGGAAAACACTATTATCCTTTTCACGGTATTAGGCAGCTCAGAGCTTCAGATGGGTGAGGCAACATAACTGATGATGTTGAGTATAGTTTTATCAACAGTATAATTATGATGTAGGATTGCAGAACCATCCTTACTTGTTTTAAACACTTTGTGATTATATGATTAATAATCCCTGTTTTTCTTCGATATACATAAATTTATCTTAAAGGGGTGACAAGATCTCCTTTCATTCAGATTATATTTTTGTACACCAGCAAGTGTATATATAATAGAACAACTAAAGAGAAAGCGATGTTTTACCGAACTTTCCATGGTTATGGGTTTTTCCTAAAATATGGGAATCACTATAAGCAATTTGTGTTGTGTTGTGTTGTCAGGTTGATGTGGACTTCACCAACAACGGTCGACCCACCCAAGTTTACCACTGGACCCAAGGAATTACCATGCCTGCCCTCTGGCGTCCCTCTACTCCACCCACCACCACCACTACAACCACAACCACACCCTCACCCACCACCACCACAACCACCACAACAGCCAGGCCCTTCAAGAAGCCTTCCTGGCTGACCTTGAACGAATACTTCCCTTACAACGGACGACCTTCTGGTGTATATGTGTACAAGACGCGGCCGCCAGTCAGCGCCAACAAATACAAGCAGCTCTACTTTAAACACTTCAATTACTAAAGAGAAAGTAAATGTTTCCAGCCATAAAAAAATACACACGGTGCTTGTTTTCAGAAATTATTGACGGAAATGTAAGTTAGCGTTGTCAAACAATCTGCACAAATGCAATGCCTACTCATACAATATAAGTATAAGCCTTGCACAAATGGACGCCATCAGATTGTTTCTCTTGCCTTCTAGAGTACACAGCAAAATATTTTCAGACATCAAGTGCTGATCAAATTCCACAGTGGCAACAGATGGGCGGAGTGATGCGGCATGATGTGAGGTGTGTATGTGTGTGTGAATCTAGTACTGTACATGAGTGGGTACTGGGGATTGACCAAGGCTGAGGCTGAATACAATATTGTAACTGAGCAGAAATGATTTAGTGTACAGTCCCCATGCAACAAAGGTTTCCACACTCCTCATATCCTCCGGTAACTCGCTAACTTATAGATCATACAAACTTGAAAGAAATAAGCTTAGAATTAGGGTTGTTTTCTTATATATAGACTGGTCGATGTAGATGTATAGGCCATTGAAGAGTGAGGGATGTATGGAAGGAACAGAACTCTCGTAGTGATTGTATAGTAGAGTTAAGAAGGAAATTCATGTCCACTACCACTGGGGGTCATGTTCATCGCTTGGCTTGTAGTGAAGTATTCGTTTCCTTTCCTTTTTTGCCACTAATGATAGTTGCGTTTCGTCAGAAGTTGAGAGGGTCTGTGCTGCAGTAATGTGTGAGTGATGGAAAGTAGTTATACTGTACATACAACGCACCGAAAGAAAAGTGATAGCACCGATATTTATTGACAACGGACACGAATTCAGTGGCAATCGACTTATATATACTGTACACTCTCGCAATCCAAAATACGTATCCAGGCTTGCTTCGAATAGCCTGATCGAGTATTAAGCGAGCTCAAACAAATATGAAACAGGATAAGAGTTGTAATTGGTTCACTAGTGTGTCAAATGATTCGAAACTTAAATTAGACCTAGATACAAATTTTGGATTGCGAGTGTACGTACAGTGAAGAGATATGCGCTTGGTCTCTCCTCTTACCCGTCAGTAATTCAGAACTATGTATGTTGTGTACAGTATAATTAGAGAGGATGAAAGATGTGTATTAATTAGGTTCTTATTCCTAGTAATTATCAACTTGATTGTTGTTGTGAGCTCCTCTTGTTAATGTTTTTATACATGCCTATGCTAGGTTTAGGAAATATTGGTTAATTAATGTGATGTGTATTGTTGGGCGTAATAAAATAAAATGAATTATAGGAACAAGTTGTTGCTGGGTAATTGTTGAGAGTACTGGTGTCACAAACGAGGCCATCAATACCAGTGTAGTTTGTTTCTTGACACATTTTATTGGAAGAATTTACGTTCCAGTCTGTAACATCTTGTCCCCTGTTTCTTCGGTATGTAAATTTACGTTCCAGTCTGTAACATCTTGTCCCTTCTTTACGTTCCAGTCTGTAACATCTTGTCCCTTCTTTACGTTCCAGTCTGTAACATCTTGTCCCCTCTTTCTTCGGTATGTAAATTTACGTTCCAGTCTGTAACATCTTGTCCCCTCTTTCTTCGGTATGTAAATTTACGTTCCAGTCTGTAACATCTTGTCCCTTCTTTCTACGGTATGTAAATTTGTATCTTGGAAAAATTTGCATCATCCCACAACATCAAGTACAAGATGAACTTCCTTGAGCATCAACCACACGAGTATTATATGAAGATTACACCATCACTCATTTCTTTCTATTTTATGGTGTGATGAGGCATAGGTATGTATATGTATGTATGTATTTAATTATTTATTCGTGTATTTATTTACTGGGGCTGATAAAACTTTGGCGACAGAGCTATTTATTGGTTTGGTCCCTCCCTAACTAACTAAGCTACATCATTCGGTACATTATACACATTACAAAAGCCTTAAAAAAACACACCAGTCACTCATTCACTGACCAGACAAAATCTTTCGTTCAGAAACTTATAAACGGACTGTGGACGATTGTAAAAAAAAAAAAAAGGGTTTGTGAACTCCCAAATGAGGCCACGTGGTTGTAAATGTCGTCGTTGTTATTGTTGTTGTTATTGTTTATTGTTATCGTTGTGATCTTTGTTGATAATAGAACAGGTGAACTTGTGAGTGTATTGTTTACATCACATTACTATTTTAGGGTCACGTGTTAGTTGTGACCTAGGGCCGATTCCACAGTGGCTTTGATTTTGTTAGGAACCTCCCCAACCACACTAATAACTTGCGAGTCTTAATTATATCCAACAACAAACTCAGTATCCATATCCACAAAATATGTCAGGTAGTTCCATTATTACCAAAATTCATCAAATAATTCACTCAGGAGTCATATACACAGTTCAGTTTCATTCGTTTGGGTGCATACAAACCAAAACAAACCAGTGTGGAATCGGCACTTAAAGAAGGCTATAAATTCTCCTCTAAGGTGTATAAATTCTCCGCTAAGTTATATAGATACAATACTCGTGGATGGCCTCTGTTTTGTGGCACGATTTGGTGGCATCAGTCTACATATATAAAAAAAAAAAAATTATAGCCTTTGGTTTGGTCGTCTGAAAACTCTCCCTCCCCTTAAGGAACCCTGTGATGTTGTCAGGATATTGGAGATAAATTAGTCCTTCAAATATTGCCACGAAACACCACTATATGGAAGGGGCTTGTTTGTTTCGTGGCATAGTCAGGAGGAATCAGGTCTCCAAGTCTCATACACGATCACATAGGGTCTTTAACAGTCTCTTTAATCGGATATTTATAGATCAGACTGTAACAAGATTTTATCCTCGTTTGTTAGTTATGAATTTTCTTTATGTGACGAAAATAATCCTCGTCTATTAGTTATTAATTTTCTTTATGTGACGAAAATAATCCTCGTTTGTTAGTTATTAATTTTCTTTTATATGACGAAATTTTTTGCTCGTCGGTTTGTTATTAATTTTCTTTTATGTGACTAAATTAGTTATGGATTTTCTTTTATAAAGACGAACTTTTGTACTCATCTGTCTGTTGGTAATGAATTTTCTTTAATTGTAACGAAATTTTGTCCCAGTCTGTTAGCTATGAATTTTCTTTTATTGTGAAGAATTAATTTTTGTCCGGGTCTGTTGGCAATGATTTTATTTTTATAGAGTCGAGAGAAGGCTACTTTTGGATAATATGGTGTTACTTAAATAAGGATGGTGGGAGACTGTTATGTATGTACAATCAAAGACAAAAACTCGTGTCGTGAAATCTGATGAAAATAATTATATGTTAGAGAGCTAAACATACTGGACATTAACGTTATACTGTGGTGAAGTTTTCATAATGTTTCACAAGTTATATTAAATCATTGGACAAGATAGCGACACGAGTTTTGTCTTTTGATAGTAAGTACACCGAGGCCAGTAAATCATGCAACCAAACACGAGATCCCAACTTTATCAATATATAATTATGCAGTTGATTAAAGATAGTGTCCTGCGTAGATGACTCTTATAGTACCGTATGTCTGTTTATGTGTTATTTTATATTTCTAATTTATATAGTGTACATTTGACCTGTTTTATGCTTCATCTCCACCACCAAACACCTTCTGACCTTTAAGGGACCCTGTGATTGTGTATGAGACCTGGTTGGTGGCTTCTGATTCCTCATGTCTGTGCCACGAAACAAGCTCCTTATAATGTAGGTGGTGTTTCGTGGCAATGTTTAAAGGACTCACTAACCTCCAATTTTTTTAATACATCACGAGGGTCCTTAGAAAAGTTAATGCAATAAATGTAACCAGATGACCACTAAAAAAAATATATGAATAATAAATAAATAAAAAGATAAATGACTATGTATGTGCCACACGGTCTTATTGCCTGCTACTGTAACCCCCAAGGCCTAATGATTACTTATAGGCCTCAGTAACCACATTATTGTATTGTACTGCAGCGTCAAGAAGGAGGAGAAGGAGGAGGAGGAGGAGGAGGAGACGATGGTAGTAGTGGAGAGATATTTTAGCAACATGTGAATAGTGACGTGTGTGTGTGTGTCTGTGTGTGTAATGATGGGTGACTGTGATTACCGCATTAAGTTTGTTTGAAGAATTAACATACCCAAATCAACTCTGTGTTTATTTTACTGACCTTTTTTTGTTTTGTTTTTATAATGAGTATTCCCCCTGTCTTGTTGTGGGTTCTTTCTCTGACCTTCATAGATTACATAGTAGATAGTGTGCCCTTCTTCCCATCCCCTATTTGGAGATTACATTATAGATACTGTGCGGTGAGAAAAGAAAGTAATTAGCATCCACTGCCACCAGAAGTCAGCTTAATAATAAAGGGGGTATGATAATAGTACAGTTTTGTTGGTGGTAAATCAGGAGCAACTAATTCCTCCAAACTATTCCAAGCATGTGGGTATATTGTAAGCTACAGTTGTTGGTGGCAAAGCTGGAGCTACTGATTCCTCCAAACTATTCTAAGCAACAGGTGGTCTGGTGGTGCTTGGAATAATTATGTTGGAGGAGCCACATGTTGTTTGGAATAGTTTGGAGGAATCATTGACTTCAGATTTACCCACACTGTACTATCCCCTTAATTTACGACTTTTTAGCTCTGACTCTACCAAGGCTTCTTATGTGTGTACCTTTCCATAACCATATTATTGGGTGAGGGAAGGTATTAAGATGCAAATTGACTTAAGGACCCTGTGAGTGATCGTGTATGAAAATTGGAGGCTTCTGATTCCTCCTGACCATGCCACAAAACAAGCTCCTTCCATAGAGGTTGGTGTTTCTTGGCAATATTTGAAGGACTCATTTATCTCCAATTTTCTGACTACATCACAGGGTTCCTTAATTAAAGTGAGGGATATTCACCTCGTAATTGAAAGGATCACTATCACTTTCACGTCTACCATACAAATAGTTTAGTTTAGTCTTTACCCTTTTTCTCTGTTTCACGTGATTCTTTTATTTCTGTCGTTCCCATGCCTGCCTATCTTAGTGCCAAATAGGCCCACATCGAGATTGGTCCTATAGTTATTAATATTTTTCATTTATTATTCCTATTATTATTGTTATTATTATTACTATCATTATTACTATTGTTATTATTATTATTATTCCTATTATTATTATTATTATTATTATTACTATTATTATTATTATTATTATTATTATTATTATTATTATTATTATTATTATTATCATTATTATTATTATTATTATTATTATTATTATTATTATTATTATTATTATTATTATTATTATTATTATTATTATTATTATTATTGGTAGGGATTGGTACTAATTGGTAATAAAGTACTAAAAGTGTATTATCACCTTAATTAATATCTGGAGCTGGGTCATCAATATTGCATCTAAATCCTTAATGGGAGAGTATACTTTTGATTCCTCCAAAGATTGCCAGAAAACAGGACCAGATGAACAAAAATAATGGTGTTCTGTTGCTCGGAATAGTTTAGAGGAATAATTTGCTCCGGATTTACCCACACTGTATCCTCCCCTTATTCCTTCTTGTGTGGGGAAAAATGGATTAAGTAGTAGGCCATAGCAGCACCCACAAAGAGGCCAGAGGGTCGATACCACAGTTGTATTAAAATTTTGTTTGTTAGCTTTCCAACCAACCACACTTGTCAGTTTTAATTGTATCCAACAAACTCAGTATTAATATCCACAAAATCTGTCATGTAGTTGTATCATTACCATAGTTTCATTGTGGAGTCATCAAATTCATCAAATAATTCACTCATAAGTCATTTACATTTCTGAGATTCTTTCGTTTGCGTGCTTACAAACCACTACGAACGACTGTGAAATCGACTCGGAATGTTATAAGATCAGCACCGTCCTTCCTCTTGTGATGTGAAGGAGAAGAAGTGGGAAGAATTTATTGTTATATTACTTAAGGTGGTAATTCGTTTTTGGTACATTGTAGTTCCTTGATTCCTCGAAAGTATGCTAGGAAACAGGACCAAAAGAGCAAAAATAATGGTGTTCTGTTGCTTGGAATAGATTGGAGGATTCAGCTGCTCCAGAATTACCAACACAAAATTTCCTCCTTAAAGTGATAGTAGGCTATACATTTGCGATATGGAAGTATGAGCCTTGAATCCTCCAAAGTATGCAAGGAAACAAGACCAGATTCACATTACTAGTGGTGTCCTGTTGACTGGAATAGCTTGGAGGAATCAGTTGCTCCAGATTTATCAACACACACTGTACTAACCCCTTAATGATGTTGGAAAGATTACAATATAGGAGTCTACGTAGTTCTCTAAGCACTTCAGCAAAACAGACCATCACTCTTACTCGTATTCTGATCGAGGTACTATCCTGTTCTCTGATATACTTTGGAGCAATCAGCCACACTCTCTCTCACCCCCAAAACAATATAATGCTCCCCAAGACCAATAGAATAATGGTGTATTGGTGTATTGGTGTTGATGCTCCTCTTATGAACAGGGCTGGGGCGCCACGGGGCAATACTCTGGTCGGGGTGAGAACAAGTTGGGAGACTGATGACTTGTCAGCGACGTGGTCCTTGGTGTCCCCCTCCCTCCCTCCCTCCCTTACCCTTGAAACACACACACACACACACACACACACACACTGACCTGAAACAAAAAACTATAGGAGGCTGGCGTGTTGTGTGAGGAAGGGGGGGGGGGGGTTTGGTGGCCTGGTGTGTGTGTGTGTGTGTGTGTGTGTGTGTGTGTGTGTGTGTGTACCGATTCGTGTAACATTGTGATAGTATGTATGTGTATGTATGTGTGTAGGTATGCTAATGTCCAATCCCTGTCATTGTGTATTATAAAGTGTGGTGGGATTGTAAACCTGATTGAGGACGGGATGTTGGCAAGTTACTTCCTATCTGTATCTGTTGGTCCAGTCAGTCAGTAAGTTCATCACCCGCTGGTTATGTTCAACTCCAGGATGACAGAGCGAGTCGAATGGGAGATTACACTCGCCTCCTCCTATACCTTTACCTCCCTCCGGTCACACACACACACATCTTGCTGTCCTGTTATGCCAAATTATTCTCCTCGGGGGTAAACATTATATTATTTATATATATATATATATATATATATATATATATATATATATATATATATATATATATATATATATATATATATATATATATATATATATATTTTGGCGCGCAAAGTATATATATATATATATATATATATATATATATATATATATATATATATATATATATATATATATATATATATATATATATGTAATTTGCGTTAAAAATGGAACCCCAGAAGAACAGAAGAACGGACGAAAGGACGGACGGTGAGTTGGGACGAGGGGGCCGTGGAGGGGGGAAGGGGGAAGGTCACCGACAAGCTGCTGGAGGGAGGGAGGGAGGGAAGCGAGGCGTCCTTGCTAGTGACCTTCGAGGGGTTGTGTGGTTCGCTGGTTCGCTGGCCCTATTTTACTGGCAACTTGAGTGAGGAGGACCTGAGGGTGAGGGTGAGGGTGTGGGGGGGGGGGACGTGGGGGGCGGGGAGAGAGGGGGTAGGATTGTATGCGGTAGTAGTCTCATGTGACATTCCACGGTGACATGGCAGTACACACACACACACACACACACACACACCGTCACCCTCCTTCCCTCTCCGTACACCCAGAATTAGAAGTAGGTCCATAACGCCACGGGAGGAATAACAACAAGTATGGCTAAAATATCACTCCAGGAGCTTAACCCCACGATGAGTCACACACACACACACACACACACACACACATAACGCTCACTACATGGTCGGCTGGGGTGTTCAAGACGAGTACAGAATTTATTTACCTTCGTATTCCCTTTTCATTTTCATTTTTCCAGCATCTATATATAATTTTCTTTTCAATTTTCCAGCAACTGTACAATTTTCTGTTTTCATTATTAATGCTGTACATGACTATTGAATATAAACCAATCCATAATAAATAATCAACCAAGAAGCACTACAAACCGAACGACGATGATGATGATGATGATGATGACGTCTGGTTAGAGCATCCACCATTTTTTGTAGGTGACTCGACAACCACATTAAGGACCCTGTGTGTGATCGTGTATGAGACTTGGTGGCTTCTGATTCCTCCTGACTATGCCATGAAACAAGCTCCTTCAATAATTTATAATAGGTGGTGTTTCGTGGCAATATTTAAAGGACTCGCCAACCTCCAATTTTCTTACTACAACACCTTAAACATAATCGCTGACAACTTTATAATTTTCTTACAGCGTGTGGGGGGAAGGGGAGAGAGACGGGGATATAATAATAAAGGCTGGGTAAGGGAAGGAAGTATACAGTAAGTCGAATTATTAATATTATGTTGTCATCTATGAACAAGGAATAATAATATATAACCCAGTTAGTAGTTTGACCCTCCCCTTACGGCCTTACCTTCTACAAATATCACTCTACTAAACAAATCCCTCTGGCTTAATAATAATAATAATAATAATAATAATAATAATAATAATAATAATAATAATAATAATAACAACTAGATTTGCTTATATTTATATGAGGATACGTATATATTATTAACAAGATGACACGTGAGGCTTCATTTTGTTCACGTTATAACTACACATTTATCCATGCCTCAGTTTCACGTTCTATTTAGCTGACCTTATAGTACTGCTTTCCGGTGTTTGCTTTCCCTGGTAACACTGCTGCTTGCCCCTGTGCTTAACCTATTTACTAATGTTATGATTATCTGTATTTATTAATATTCATGGAAATCTAATTTGTATACTGAAGGATACCAAGATAAAGCTATGGAGAATAAATGACGGAATACTAAAATTAATGTAAAATATTTGCAGTATAGGCTGCAGTAGTCACGAGCACTTATAAGTATACCGTTTTGGTTGAAGCTTTGAAAAGTCCAATTCACCAACGAAGTAATTCCAATGGAGATCTTATTGTGTTTTTATTTACTGTCTCTAGTTATTCGAAGCACACCTGGATACTTATTAGTAATTGGCATGCTCAAGGGTCCAGACGATCCCCACCCTGAATTTAACCTTTTATATTATCAAACAACCTAATTTTGTTACCTTTAGTAATTTAATAGGTACAGTGCTTCAACGACGCACGCGATGTTCATAGACTCGAGAATATTAGGTGTATAAAACGTGCGTATTTTTCAAGTCTATGAATACTACGTGTCTCGGTGAAGCAAGTGAGGCGACAGGATTTCTGCTTCCGACTGTACGTGAAAATATAAAGAAAACCAGTGTTGATATTAAAATAATCGTTAGCCGCATATAATCGATCTTACTGTTGGGAGAACTGAATGGGATAGTGGGTAGAATAATGTTGACTCGTAGAGGTAGTAGGGTACAGCAACCAGCCTGTCAATGTTTTTTTTAATTTTTTTATAGGTGCCTGCAGAATCATAATTATAGGTGGTGAGATTATATCGATTATTCACGCTGGTGATCAGTGTTATTATTTTGTCTATCACTACTCTAAACAGGTATATATAGGAAAAACATATTTTGCATTATCGAATAGCAACTTTGTTTAGATGATGTAATGAGTGTAATGGGAGTTAAGGAATTTAAGCGTGTGCATTATCACCGAGCGCCAACCTTGAGCCCTCTTCTCCGCCCGGACACCATGTTTGATTACCTTGTGCGTGTGCTAATAATCATTCATATCTCCGCGCATCCGAGGTTCTGCGCATTCCAAGTGAAAGGAAAAGCAAGATAAAACATTGTAGAGTAATATTTAGCAATCAAACGTATAATATTTTTGTGTTATGAGTATAATTATATTGATACTTAGAGCCTGGTGGCGGGCTTGCTCACTGCGCTTTCCTGATGATCGCTTCCCTCGCACTTTACACGTGTATGCCGCCTCGAAGGTCAATAGCACCATGCTAAAAACATTCCTCGTGAAAAGTTACGCGAATGGTCCAATTTTAGTGCTGTTTGGTCCTCTGGTTTGGTCAGCTATAACGAACATGGCCACATACTGTATGTACATAGATAGTCACATACGACAGTCACAAATAATAATAATAATAATAATAATAATAATAATAATATTAATAATAATAAATGATTAAGTTATAGGTGCACTTTTGACTGGTATTCACTATTGTCAGTCCATATTGAGGCTTTGAACCGTCTGACTCAACGCTGCATTACGTTCATTAGTTATTCCTCTTGTGAAGCTGGCAACTAGTTTGAGGCGATATGAAAAGGTTCGAAACTTTAACAAACCTTGATGACTGTAATAGGGAAATGCAGTAATATTTTGAGGATGAAATCAGATTTATATAATTATTGACTATGCAAGAATGAAAAGAGAAACTATAAACACTGAAATTTTTTGTATAAAGACATGGCTCTTGATATAATACATAAGGCATTCTAACTCATGCTGTACAAATGGTTCACATACTGCATTGAACTGAAGTCTCGTGTCAGTACAGATCAATCAACACATTAACATCACAGCTGTCTCACAGTTTTAGATGGTGCCTGGCAGGTGAGGCTGGTGGGCATCATGGCGTTACGTCTGAAATTAAATGTGGTGAAGTGGATAGAGTGTTGGATAGAGTGAATAGTGGATACAGTAAATTAAATGTGGTGAAGTGGATAGAGTGTTGGATAGAGTGGATGGAGGATACGTTTAATTTAGAGTGTTAAGTTTAGTGTTAATCTAGAGTGTTAATTTTGAGTGTTGCACATGTTGAATTCGATTTTTTTTATTGCAAATGTTGATATATCTGACCGTTTACTCATTCTATTCCAAAGCTATCGAGACCAATAAGATCAGTGTAATCGCTTGACATGTGGTGTTGTACAGTATTATGCGTACCGTATAGTTTTCATCATTCATACATCAGAGTGGAGTACAAACCCGTCCGTGTAGAGTCTGTAGAGTATTCACGAGTACCATAACTATATTTGTGTGAAAAGTAAACAAAAACTATGCCAGCAAACCACGTGAGTGATTACGGTGACCTCTGCATGGTGGTAACGAACGCAATAATATACTTGTAGAGTATAAAGTACATTCTCAGAGCACTGGCGTCACAGAACATGGATAAATGATAACATAAATGATAACACTAACTCACTGGTGTGTTGTACGTCTGGTTGGATCTTGGTTGTACAGCACGAAACTCCAGCCTGACACACAAACGGGAACATCAAGCAAGAGGCTCTGACATATCTATTCTTCCTTCACTCATCACTACTCATTCCGTGACGGCAGGAGGTAAGTTGAAGGAAGGTTTTTGTAGTTTATGGCTAAGGGTCACAACGATCTAACTGGCCAACTCAGCTCTTGTGGGTCGAGGAGTGGTGCCGTCATAAACCCTGGATAGATGTGCACAAAAACTCTTACTGGCACGAGTGGGTGTACACAAAAGTTGACAAAACGTGACGGCTGGTAATGATAACGGGATTATTTTATATAATTCAGTGCACTATATTTCTTTTTAATTAATGAACTCTGATAGACAGTTACAGTGATTAGATCACCTTTGTTCTTTGTCATTTAAATTTCTTCTTAAAACAAGGGTGCTATATTTTTTATTACAACTAGGCTACCGTACTACTATTACTTCCCGTACAAAGTTAGGCTCGTCTCTCTAGATTACAAAGCGTGAACAATTATTCTCATTGATCGATATGGTAAAAGAAAACTTACAAAATTAATACACACACACACACACACACACACACACACACAACGAAACAGAAAACAGGACACCTTTTTTAAGTCATTGAATCATAAGATGCAATAAACATCCCATATTCGTTTCCTGAATTTGAGAGCCGACGTCGCTTCTTTGCATTCATCTCATTCCACCATCAATCATCAACACTGTATTGTGTTTTCCCCGCTTTCTCCCCATTTATTCCTCCAAGTCTACGTGCCACCTGATCATATGTTATTGCAAACTTGGAACATATCCTAATAAGTCCTTACAAATCCTTACAAACCTAATATTTACACATCTTCTCTACATTCACATCCTACAACATGAAACACATTAATTTACCGAGTTCATCATCATTGTTGTTGTTGTTGTTGTTGTTGTTGTTGTTGTTGTTTATAAGTAACCTATGATCACAATTCTTCCTTCTTGATCATGGTACGCATTAAATATGATATGATAACCATTACTTAGTTTAAGGAGAATGAATTTGGTTCACCATTATCTTAATTTGAGATAGTACAAGCGAGAGACTTTTACCTCATTATATTTTTGAGCAGGGTGGATCTAATATATGCAGATAACAGTAAGCATTAACTTTACCATCGATACAGCATATGGTAAAGGCGTTTGTTTTAACTATTTGTTCATCGTGATCCTCGTAATCTTACACTTTGATAATCAGCAATATTTTATCACTGTTTTTTTTTTTTTTTCACCAAATATGGATTAGAATTTTGTTGGTGTCTGAAAAATTATTACTCCCTTCATTTAATTCTAAATTCCCTTAAATTTCTTTGACCGTAATAACAGCAAGGAACATGAAAATTGGTGTATGCTTATAATGTATTCCCTAATTATAGAGTGTTAATATTACAAGGAGCTCTCTCTCTCTCTCTCTCTCTCTCTCTCTCTCTCTCTCTCTCTCTCTCTCATATTCCTGCCAACAACCCTCCACCCCTCCTTCGTAGTTTTTATGTGCCTCCCCTTCACTAATTTATTCCTCCCTCCTGACACTGTGTACCTACCACCACCACCACCACCACCACCATTACCACCACCACCACCACCACCACCACCACCACCATTACCACAACTATGCTCCAGTCCATCACCACCACAACCAACACCACCATTACCACATCTATGCTCCAGTCTACCACCACCACAACTATGCTCCCCTTCTCCATTTCCACCGCAATTTTTTTCACTTTTCCTATCACCACCACCACCAACAACAACAATAACAAAAACAACAACACTTCACTCTCACTCCTATTTCCACTACTACTACGACCACCACCACCATCACAACCACACTCCAAACTAAATTAAACTATACTCTCTCCAACACCATCACAATCACCACACTATCCTCTCCTTTTCCCCTTCAACCACCACCAGTATCCCTTCCTCCACCATCACCATCATAATCATCACAATATCCTCTCCTTTCTTCAATTCAGCCACCACCAATATACCCTTCCTCCACCATCACCATCAGCACCACCATCACAATCATCACACTATCCTCTCCTTTCTCCCTTACAACCCACCAATATACCCTTCCTCCACCATCACCACCATCACAATCACCTCTTCTTTCTTCCCTACCATCACCACCATCACAATCACCATCGTAATAGAACCACCCCCATAAATAATACAATGCCTCGGAAGCAAATCAGCAGAGGACGGGTCTAATGTGAACGAGGGAACATGGGAACAAGTATTAGCAGAAGACAGGTGGGTGGGGCAGGAGTTATTACGAGTGGGGCAGTAGATGACAGACAGGTGACGTGACAGGATTCACTCTAAAATCTCAAGAGTCAGGAAGGACAAGATGCAGCCAGGGTGATATAGTCAGGAGAGTGCATATATGTCAGGGAGTGAGGTCAGCAGAGGTCGTGAGAGGAGGGGAGAGAGAATAGATGCTTGTTAAGGTCGAGTGAGTGAGTGAATAAGTGCGTGAGTGAATAGGTGAATGAATGAGTGAGTGAAGTGATGACAGGTGTTGATATCAGATGGTGATGTGATTTAGTCTGGACCATCTAAAGTTCTGTCTCAGTCCTTTCCTTGGTACAGTCAAAGTTGTCTCGCCTCGTGCATGTGGAAAGGGCACTCACTACCTTAATTAACTTGGGGACAGACAGGTAGGCTTCATCACCATATCTATTGTTTATGTCTGCACTGGATTGCTTCGGGTGGAATTCTCTGTGTTTTCCCTTCAGTAAACAGAAACTCACAGCGAATCCAAGTCATTGTAAGAGCGAGAATCAAATAGTCTCAAATACACCTACATAATCTTGTGACTCATATTTGTGTAGATGCATTCTTTCTGCCTCAACTGTACCTGCGTTATTTCACAGCTAGTGGGGGAAACAACACCTTGCCACCTCCCTCCCTTCCTTCCTTCCTTCCTTCTTTCCTCCCTCCCTCCCTCCCTCCCTCCCTCCCTCCCTCCCTCCCTCGTGATTGTAACCCTTCCTGCACTTTATTGTTCCAAGCCAAGAAACAAGTGACGAGCGGAAAGAAATACACGGTAAATTACAATACTTTTCTGATGCTATCTCAGACGTCACCCGATAAAATCAAGGAACTATTGCAGATGAAGCTCAGTGGAGGAGAAATATATATATACTCTTATCCCACTATTGCCGAGGCCATGCGAGGTTATCAACAGATGTGAAGACTCTTTCCCACACGTAGGTTTGGGCCTCGGGGTGTCAATTTGTGGCCATATTTTCTTAAAAATGACAAGAATTCGATCCTAAGAAGGTGGGTCGCTTCTTGGGGTTACATCTTATATTGTGGTGTGTGTGTGTGTGTGTGTGTGTGTGTGTGTGTGTGTGTGTGTGTGTGTGTGTGTAGTTGAGAGTGTGAGGTTTGAGGAGAGACTGTGTTTGAGGAGAGGGTGTCATGAGTGAGGTGTGAGTGTTATGAGAGATAAAAGTGTTTAGGCTGAGGCAGGTAAGGGTGAAGAAGGTGAGGGTGAAGAAGGTGAGGGTGAGGCAGGTAAGGGTGAGGCAGGTAAGGGTGAAGAAGGTGAGGGTGAGGCAGGTAAGGGTGAGACAGGTGAGGGTGAGACAGGTAATGGTGAGGCAGGTAATGGTGAGGCAGGTAAGGGTGAGGCAGGTAAGGGTGAAGAAGGTGAGGGTGAGGCAGATAAGGGTGAGGTAGATGAGGGCTGGGGGTCAGAGTGAAGGTCGCTGTTCAGGGGTAGTATTCACCCTCCCCCGGCCACACCCCCTCTCTCTACCCTCCTCCCCAACCTCCACCCTTTAGGAAGTGGTTTGATATAACTTGACAAGTGAACAATACACGACCAGGGACAGGGTTACTGCTATTGTCACTAAAGGATAATGTACAGTACTGTATATGATTTGTTACTTATAGTACAGTAATATTGTACATAATACTATCACCATCATTACTGCCATCATCATCACTACCATCATCACCACAACTACCACTACCATCGCTGTCATCACCACCACTACCACTACCACCACCACGACTAAAACTACTGTACTACCACAATCACCAATACAACCACAATCACCACTACAACAACAATCACCACTACAACCACTACAACCACAATCACCACAACTACCACCATCACCACTACTACCATAACTACCATCACCATTATCACCATCATCACCTTAACTACCACCATCACCACTACCACTATCATCACTATAACTACCACCATAACTACCACCATCACCAGTACTACCACAGCTACCATCACCACCACAACTACCATCACCACCACTTCTACCACAACTACGATCACCACCAATACAACTACCAACATCAATGTAAACATAATATAGCCTTATCATTCTCAAAATTTATTGATTATATTAGTAATATTAGCAACATAATACTATATATATAAAATAAATATCAATCTAAGCATAATGTAGCAAAATCATTCTCAAAATTCATTGAATAGGCCTGGTAAAATAGCATTTCACACATAATTTATTCAAGTGCAATTCACACTGTGTACTCGTGACAATATTTTACATTGGTTTGTACTTTGTACCATATTAACAAAAATAATGGTGGCCTGTTGTTGCTTGGAATAGTTTAGATTAATCAGTTGCTCCAGATTTACCATCACTGTACTATATACCCCTTAAGCCCATGATTCTTTCCAAGTTAAGAAATCGAACAAGAGTCTGTTAATTTTTTTTGTTGTAGCCATGAGAGCCCCGCCCTCCCCTACTGTACACTGGCCTTGTTAAGCTGCATGATGCCCTCTGGCACTTTTCTCCAAAGGGAACACCAGCAGGAAAGTCTTCCGAAAGTATGAATGATTTAATTTTTTGGTGTCTGAAAATTCACGTACACAACAAGAAGCGCGCACACACTTGTATACGCACACGGACACTTAAATCAACCTCAGAAAAAGATACGCATTTGCTTAGTTTAACACACACACACACACACACACAGACACATATACACTTCATTTACCCACTCTCCGAACTAACCAATTCATCTACCTACACACAAACACACACAAACCAATTAATATATGCTGAGACACACACACACACCACCTCGCACACCGCCTGCAAATGAGACCAGTGCCCGGGGAGGGAAAGGCAATTAGTCCCCTTAATTATACTCCACGATGAAGGGAACTGATGGGCCGTGGATGGGAAGAGAAAGGGACCAGACAAGTGTAAACAGAAACTGATAAAAAGGGTGATGGATTGGCTAAGTTGAAGAGTAGGTAGATGAAGGGTATGTGTGTGTGTGTGTGTGTGTAGGTAAGTAGGTAGATGGATTGGTTAGTTTGGAAGTGGGTAGATGAATTGTATGTGTGTGTGTGTGTGTGTAGGTAGGTAGATGGATTGACTAAGTTGAAGAGTGGGTAGATGAAATGTATGTGTTTGTGTGTGTGTGTGTGTAGGTAGATAGATTGGTTAGTTTGAAGAGTGGGTAGATGAAGTATGTGTGTGTGTTTGTAGGTAGGTAGGTAGATGATTGGCTAGTTTGAAGAAAAGGTAGATGAAATGTATGTGTGTATGTGTGTGTGTGTGTAGGTAAATGGATTGGTTAGTTTGGAAAGTGGGTAGATGAACTGTGTGTGTGAGTAGATAGATGGATTGGTTAGTTTGGAGGGTAGGTAGATGGATTGGCTATGAGAGTAAGTAGATTGGAGGAGCTGATTACACACACACACACACACACACACACACACACACACACACACACACACACACTGATGAGGGCAACTAAATAATCAAACTGGAGGAAATAAAGGAGTAATAGACTGATGTTGGTTGTTGATGCTGATGAGGACAAATGGACACGTTAACTTACAAACATTACATATACTAGTCGTGTTTATAAGTTGCAGATACGGACTATACCGAGATGAGTAAATAATTGGTGTATATAATTTGTCTCGGATTGAACAGCATTTACCGAAAAAGCCATGAAAATAAATGAGTGAGCCGGTATATATTCGCTAGGTAAAAATAAAGATTTAAGAGTGTATTGGTTGGAGGATAGAGAAGACTGGGTGTCTGTTTTGTAGCGAGCGAACTTGAAAGAATGCTTGTTTGTTTATTTGTGTGGGGGTTTGAGTGAGGTCTGACTGCCTTTATATGTACAGTACCACACCCATTTCCACACAGGCCTAACTGCTTGAAAATACACTCCCTCGCACACAAAGAGTATAGGCCTATGAGGTTTTACACACACACACACACACACACACACACACACACACACACACACACACACACACAGACTTAGATCTCATATCATGCTCACAATATCCTACATGCAGAACTAGTTGCTTGCACACGGACACATACACCACTGACACACACACATACATCATACAGTCTCTCGCTGACACAAACACGCATTCACACACACACACACACACTACATACACACCCACATCATTCAATCTCTCGCTGACACACACACACACACACACACACACACACACACACACACACACACACACACACACACACACACACACACACACACACACACACACACACACCACAATATAAGATGTAACCTCAAGAAGCGACCCACCTTCTTAGGATCGAATTCTTGTCATCTTTTAAGAAAATATGGCACACACACACATGCATATGCAGTTTCTGGGTGACACAAACACACATACATAGTCATACACCATCAAGGAAACAAGCACAACACAACACAGTCGACCCCACCCACCAGCATACCTATATATACATACCTGTTACAACTCCACCTTCAACACACCCCAGTTATCCATTGACCTGCTTGGGACACTCTATACAGGGCGTCCCAAATGCCTGTCTCACACCAAAAGACAAGCGAACGAACAAACGAATCACCATCTTCTCTTCACTTTTACATTTTATCATTGTGGAATATTTTGGATTATAGTTAGAGATGTATGAGGCATTCTGTGTGTGTGTATATTATTCACATACATTGGGAACCATAGACAGAAACTGGACGTGGTGAAATAAAATTAAGTTGAAAATAAAACAGGGTGATGGATAAAATAATAATGAATCTTCAGTAGAAACAGTGTCCAGATGTTACCTAAGTCCGCCGTGTCATACATTATAATATATACAAGTACAGTATATATACTATTATTATTCGAAGCCAAATGTGCATCGATACATTTTTTTGTAGTGACTTTACTGTATATACAAGCATCCTCGTCCACACGTAGGAGGCAGAGAAAGCTTGTCCTCAACTCAGCTTTACACTTACTGTATCTATACTATATGTAAGTCTCTCTGTCTCTAGTGGGGTTTGTTGTTGGTGGTGGTAACTATAATAATAAACTGTAAACGAGATTATTTTATTCAGTGCCATTTTCATTTTTGTTTATTTTCATTATGTCTTTTCGCAATTTATCATCCTGAATTCATCCATATTCTCAGCCTCCGATAATGTTTATATATATATATATACATATATATATATATATATATATATATATATATATATATATATATATATATATATATATATATATATATATATATATATATATATATATATATATATATATATATATATATATATATATATATATACACGTTCGACTGGGTCCATCAATGGGGGAAATTATTCAGATATGCGAATCCCAAATGACTAACTTATTGAGCGGTAATAGTCGCTGTGCAGATCCGTTCACAATATACCTGGGTTGTTATTGTTGAGGGTGAATTGCTCGTTGTACCCTTTGTAACCTTTGTACCTATTGGTAATTTGTAAGTCTACTGATTCCTCCAAACTACTCCGCATGGGAATCAAATCTCCTAAGTGTTAGTATAGGGGATTTGTTTTGTGACTTAGTTTGGAGGGTTTATCAGCCTTCCAAGTTACCAGAATGCTGTTCTCCACTTAAACCTGTATGAAGGCAAAGTGTATGGAGCTCCTGAGACTCATATGGTTTTCAGTAAGGGTGTCTTCTCTGGGACACAAAACGCTTTCTAAGTCTTTCCCCTTTTCTAAATTCCTCCTTCTCCTCTCCCCTCCTTTTAAATTCCTCCTCCTTCTCTCCAGTCAGTAGGGTGAGTATAACTGTGTCAAGGCAGCAACAACAACTCTGTCATTAGCATTAGTATCGCTAGCGGCTTCACCAGTCGGTCGGCATACGGCCCACATCCTGGTGGGTCGTGTCGCCGCCGCTGGGGATTCCTATAGTGCTGAGGAGGCCGTTCGTAATGTTGCTTATATCCTGGACAACTGAGATATCATTATATTGTACAGAATCATTTGTTTTTATTAGATGTATATTATTTAAGAGGCAAGCTGTCTGTGTGGGGTAATTGATATATCTCTTCCCCTCTGAAGGTCTGTTCATAATGTTAGCCGTTGTTTAAGGGTTAATAATTGTTGTGTTCTCGTATACTTTCCTCTTCATATACACTGAATGATGGTGCCGTACGGTTTTATTGTGTGACACGTATAGGGGATTATTCGCTTCTTTCTCTGTATTACACACACACACACACACACACACACACACACACACACACACACACACACACATACTCCTTGGGCTGTCTGGTTGGCGAACATAGGGTCAGCATACCAACGACCTTGTAAAGTAAGTGAGGGGCGTCTCCCAGTAGAGGCTGGAGGGCGGCTTTCTCTGGTGATGGAGTAACAAGAACTGACCAACCATAGACCTTTGTGTACGTACCTGCTGACACCTATACACTGATGGTGGGGTTGCTCTTCGTTTAGGCAGTGAGGCAGGCTGTTGAACTGTGAGGGACTTAATATTGATGACGAAACTAAAATCCTTAAAACTCTATTTGAAAACAAAATAATCCTACACACGCCGTTTTGGAAACCTTAAATTGTATATGATTCTAACATTTTCCCTCAGACTCGGGTATATCTGCCCTACGATATTATAAAAAAATAAAAATGAATAGAAAAAAAATGAGGAAGATGGAGGAAGTCTTGGTCTGAACATTGAACAGAAGAAAAGTTGTTAGTAGTATACTCACATAACTCTGACCATACCTTTAGCGGTGTTGCAGGGAGGGATGCGGAGGGGGTCACAGGTCACGGTGCAAGGGGTCAGGCGAGGGGGTCAGCACAGGAGTCGTGGTAGTGAAGGTAATGATGACTGAGTGGGGTGTGGAGGCTGAGGGTGCTATCACGGCAGACGGATGACGCTGATTACAGGTATATGAGGAAGGAGCACCTGTTTTTTTTATTAAGAGGTCGAACCAAGGTGAAGTTGAGGCGAGCGGTTATCTCATTAAATCTGCCGTCACTATTAATCACTCCTGTCAGAAACACAGGTCGACGATTTTAATGATTGCTATGAGTAATGCATAGAAGAAAGTTACAAGACAGTTAGGTACCTATTAGTAGAAAGTTATAGTGTACACTGAGACGCAGATGCCGCAGAAAATGTTAACGCAGGACCGTGGAGAAATCTTAATCTGGCTACTTCATTATTATCAGAGTTTACACACGGAGATGCAGGAGAGCACACAGTATTCCCAGTTCTGTGCAAGTCTTCTCTATACCTAATGATAGATTGGATTACACATTTGTGCTTCGTCCGTGCACGTGTCAGTCTGGTGTGATATATATAACCTTCACAATAACATAATTATCTTTTCCACCATATTTTGCACATCTTTATAATGGTGTGTACTTAGGTGACTTTCCTGTTTCTCCTTCCCTATACCCGAGTTGGTAAACATCCTGAACACAATAATGTTACTGTGTGCGGTAATTGTGATCGGCTTTGTAGAATTCGTAGTCATTTTTGTGGCCTGTTGTTGTTGTTGTTGAAGTTCCTCAAGCTGTCTTTTTTGTGGCCTGTTATCAAGTTTGCTAGAACAAGAATCTGACCAATGGGAACTGACACTTTTGACAGCATTTAAGTCCTAAGGGTTTGACTGGGAATGAGATTATACTGTATACCCTAAACCACTATGATGAGAAGGTATTGTGTGACTGAGTGTGTTATCAATGTCACAAGCATTTATTTATGTCCTTATAGGGTTTGACTGGGAATAGATTATACTGTATACCCTAAACCACTATGGCGAGACGGTATTGTGTGAGTGAGTGTGTTATCAGTGTCATCTTGTTGGGAGAGGAGAAAGGGGTGACCGGTAGGGGAAGTCACCGCCCAGGTCCCGTTATTTTCCAGCCATCCTCCTTTTCCCTCACTAGAATATAAAACCTCACCATGTCTTCTGAACAGCGAATCAGTTGCATGTTTTTGTTGTGTGATGTCTATAGTGATGATGAAAAACACACACTCGCACAGATATGCATATAGGTTGTTGCTGTTGTTGATATATGTTGTTGTTGTTGTTGATGCTGCTGTTGTTCTTATTGTTACTTTTTCTTTACTTAGAAATAAGGTCATATAAACACAATAACAAGCTTTTAATTAACTATTTTATGAAGTCATCACATTTCACGCCAGCAATCTCAGGCGTCCAATAATAGTAACAAAATAACAGTGATAAATTGAAGCTTGAAGCTCTACAGTACAGTACTCTGTAACAAAAACAATTAACAATTATATACAAACATCATCATACCATTTAACAGAGTAATTACATGTGCCTTAATTAACAGCCTCTCCTGTCAGAACCTCACGCTGACAACAGAGCTGTCTAGTTGTTTGTCTGTCTGTACATAATTATGGCTACAGAAATTTGTTATCCTATCTTTCTCCTCCTAGTTAAAAATGACTTGAAAATGAGATACACTGAACGAAGAAGACTATTAGGACAAAGTTATTATTTTACCCCTGACATACAGTTCACAAAACTACTGTGTTACCATGCAGGATTATCTTAATGAACCAGGAGAAACTATATTAGGGTAACATATTTCTGCAGACAATAGTGTGTGTGAGTGTATGTGTGTGTGTGTGTATGTGATGGTTTATAGTTTGAGTATTGTTGCCGCGACTATCTGCACTCAGTGACCCTCGTGGCAGGCTGTAGGCATAAGGGATGGGGGTCACATTCAACAACAGTGTCTGTGTTTTATCTGATGGTCACGTTGTGTTTGTTGTTGGTGGGACGCAAGATATATTAATTGTACAATAATATGAATCTCTACCAACTGAAGTGATTAGGGAGGAGTGGGATGCAAGGTTGGTACAAGATTCATGTTGTGTCTCGGATCAGGACAGAATTATTGACCCCCAGTGTACAGTTTCGGATACATGAAACAGACACACTTCAAACGGACGGACCCCTTATCAAGCAAAGAATAGGACGTGTTTATTGCACACAACGTCTCATCCTATACCCTTTGCTCAATGAGGGGTCCCGGTTTCAGGCGTTTCTGTTTCACGTGTCTGCAACTGTACATTATAACGTCTACATAGAGTCCTCAGTCTATTATCGCATGGCAGGGGTCTAGGCTCTAGTGCTGTACAATCCCTAGCCCACTTGAGTCGAAGCCAGAGATCTGGAGCAGGCGGTTTCTGGACGACAACCAACCCACCCAAACCTATCACGAGGCCACACACATTTCGAACCAATGGAGGCTTTGGGTGGACTGTCGTCCATAAACAGCCTGCTCCAGATCTCGGGCTTCGACTCAGGTGGGCTTGGGATTGTGGTGCTCGACTGTACCTGAATGTTTTGTCACCAACTGTGCCTTACACATGGGGGTCACGAGGGGACATTCCTGGACCATGTTGGATGAGATTTATGACTACAACTTCATTAGGATGAGAAAGGGGACGGCATGATGATTGTGTGTGCATGTGTATATGTATGTATAACTATGAATGTATGTATGTGTATATATCGGTATTAATGAATGCATGTATGTATGTATGTATGTATGTATCATTAACAACACCTTGAGTACAATTATTACAACATAGACACACTTTAGTATTAAGAATATTATGGCATAGATAACATAACACGTAGGTTATGTATGGAACATGAATATTAATGAAGGGGGTAATACACTTTTGGGAGTTACATTAGAGCCTCTTGATTCCTCCAAAGTATACCAGGAAACCAGACCAGATGAACAAAAATAAAGGGGTCTTGTTGCATGGAATAGTTTGGAGGAATAAGTTGGTCCAGATTTACCAACACATGTACTACCCACTTAATTAATTAATAAGGAGAGATTCTTTCGTTGGTGAATTGGAAGGTCTCTGATTCCTCCAAACTATGAAATGAAAAAGATCCCCTATTTGAAACATTAAATAATTAAGGTCGTCTGTTTCCTGGCTGTCATAGTTAGGATGAATCAGTATAATAGCCTTCCAGTTTACCAACAAGAGATTCTCCCGTTAATTAACCTTCTTAGTAGCACGACGACTTGCATAACATCAATTGAAAAACGCCCGACGATTTGACTCATTACAGAGAAACCCATCGTAATCAGAAAGTAGGTTAAAATAAAGGGAGTTAAGGGAGTAGTATACTTTGGGTACATTGGAGTGTCGTGTTGATTCCTCCAAAATATACCAGGAAACAGGACCAGATGGAAAAAATATATTGGTGTCCTGTTGCTTTGAAAATTTTGGAGGAATCAGTTGCTCCAGCTTTACCAAATGTGTAGTATCCCCTTCAGACAATGATTGATGGCTATTTGGAGATTACAGATGCCTACAAACTGTGGTCTGAAAACAAGAGGTTATCTACCCTATATACTGAGCCGATATTTATGCTATTATTTTTTTTATTTTTTCGTCACAGTTGTATGGTTGAATTGGTAGACTCAAAACACGATGTAGCTGTAGTCAAAATGTAATCTACCTCCAAATTTAATCTACCTCCAAATTTAATCTACCTCCAAATTTAATCTACCTCCAAATTTAATCTACCTCCAAATTTAATCGACCCCCAAATTTAATCTACCCCCCAAACTCTGCCACCATGGACTTTTTAAAATACTGGGACATTCCTCACATCCTACTCGTCCTCATAATTACAGTACATCCTCATAAGTATAGAACATTCTCATAATTACAGTACATTCTCATTAAAAGTACATCCTCAAAAGTACACTACATTCTCATTTAAAGTACATCCTCATAAATATAGAACATTCTCATAAGTATAGAACATCCTCTTAAGTATAGAACATCCTCTTAAGTACAGTACATCCTCATAAGTACATTATATACTCATAAGTATAGAACATCCTCAAAAGTACATTACATCCTCATAAGGAGGATACAGTACATCCTACTCGTTCTCATAAGTAAAGTACATTCTCATGAGTACATACATCCTCATAAGTACAATACATTCTCATAAGTACAATACATCCTCATAAGTACAATACATTCTCATAAGTACAATACATTCTCACAAGTACAATACATTCTCATAAGTACAATACATTTTAAGCGACCCTGTGATTGTGTATGAGACCTGGTGGTGGCTTCTGATTCCTCCTGACCATGCCACAAAACAAGCTCCTTCCATATAGGTGTGTGTGTTTCGTGGCAATATTTGAAGGACTCATTTATCTCCAAATTTCTGACTACAACACAGAGTCCCAGGCTGTGCAGTCAGGATACCTACCTATATTATTATTATTATCTTTTTTATTATTATTATTATTATTATTATTATTATTATTATTATTATTATTATTATTATTATGAGGATATATTCCCCACCAAACTTCTTATTACTGCGAGTTTTTTTCTTTAAGAATCTAAACATGGAGACAGGAATACAGATTGGTTTTAAAAGGATACCTACTGTTTATATCACACTGCTGGCACGTTCTCCTTCATAATCTCTTCCTCTGATTTTCGTTCTCAGTCTTTCGTTCTTCGTTCTCCGTTCTTCGTTCTTCGTCAATGGGATCGCTAAGTTGGGATAAATTTTAGAGAACGTGCGTGGAATAGACGGAGGACTGTATTAATTTTGGCGAATGACGAAGGAAAATGTGATATTGTTAAGCCCATGTGTAGGGAGGAGGAACACACACACACACACACACACACACACACACTCGATTCCACATGAGTACCATATGGTTCATTTTGTATTCTCGCCTTAATTAATTACGAGCCTACATATATTTTAGTTATAATTTTATGTGTTGTATTTCTGAGATGCTTTTTTTAAGGACCCTGTGATTGTGTATGAGAATTGAAGGCTTTTGATTCCTCCTGACTATGCCATGAAACACGCTCCTTTCCTATAGATAGAGTTTCGTGGCAATATTTGAAGGACTCATTTACCTCCAATTTTCTGATTATATCACAGGGTCCCTTAAGGTACAATATTAACCTGTGATGTTGAACAGTTGAAGGTTATAATTATTTCTCCATGCTGTCATAAAAAACAGTCTTCTCCATTTTAGGTATTGCATTGTGTCACAGTGTGGAGGGACCGGTAGCCTTTTGTTGCCCAATATATTATCATCCTATACATACATACATACACCTTAGTCAAACAGGTTGTAAAGAAATGCGCGCAGATTGCATACCAGATTAAAGGATAGGAGACTGGCCTCCGTTGTTGATACAAGCCACCACAGCTTTCGCAACACTATAAGACTTTCCTTTTCTAGCGTCCCTGGGAAGGAAGGCACAGCAAAAAAAAAAGTAAAAATAAAAAAAAAAAAATAAAAAAAAAAAAATAAAGCCAAAGCAAATATTTAATCAAGACACCTGGTCAATTTTTTTCCCTCTGACATTATACTCGTGTCTCGTAGATTATAATACCAGTCTCACCTGCCCTCCCTCCCTCCCTCCCTCACACACACACACGCAAGCACACACACACAATCTTATATCCTCTCTCTCTCTCTCTCTCTCTCTCTCTCTCTCTCTCTCTCTCTCTCTCTCTCTCTCTCTCTCTCTCTCTCTCTCTCTCTCTCACACAGGCAGCCAAATTTCAGACTTTATAATATATGGCATGGGAAGCGTTCAGATAGCGGGTACAGCAGACAGTCAGTGGGTATTGTATATAAAAGCTTTTGGTTATTGTATAAATATTATGAAGCTTTAGTTGTTCCTTGAGGCATTGCAGGGAGTCAGAAGTGTTAGTTAGTGGATGTATTTCGTTACGTTGCTTGTATCTTTGAAGGAGAAAAAACTATTGATTTATCGTATGGCTGTTTTAAAAATGCAAGATTTTTTTTTTTTTTTTTTTTTTTTTTGCGAAGTGAAGGCCACGAATTCTTCCAAGTTACACATCCAAACATATCTCCTTCACTGATGTAGTTGTTAGTGATTATTTGGCATATTTTGGAAGAAGAATAACAGCTAGCCATGCACCAGTTCACCAACATCCTAATCCCGGAACCGAACCATACAGTAGAATACATAAAGCTTGGTACAGTTGCGGACCCATGAAGCAAAACACACTTGAAACAGGCACAACATCGAATATAAGAGAATGAGACGACGTGTGTATAGTGACGCGTCCTATACTCTCTCTCTCTATATATATGTGTGTATGTTTCATAGGTCCGTAACTGTATCTGGCCCTGCAACTTCTGAAACACGCTTTGTACCTCAAGCAAGAGTAGTAAGCTGTATACAGACAAGCCAGCATTATTTGTAACCAACAGAGAAGGTCATAACTACAGTATCTGATTGATTTTTTAACTCCTATTAACATAAGAAGCCTCACAAGCATTATTATTCGTGTTATGTCATACCTATGAGGACATTAATCCATATCTTTTAGAAAATATATATATTACATTCTTTTATGTATAAAGGAACTAGAATCTTCATATTAGACGACATTCATTATAGCATATTCACTAATATATTTAGTTTATGAGAAAACAATTATTATCTAACGGAAACACCATTATAACCACCACAAACCATTATTATATGTATGATGGGTGGGTGTGGTGGGCAATACTTGTATCTGTCACATTTATATAACTATATTAAAAGGGTCATCTCATGTGAATGAATTAAAGGCTTTCTGATTTCACCAAACTATGCAAGGAAACAGACGACCTCACAATAACTAAAGGGAAATCTATTTCGTAGCATAGTTTTGAGGAATTAGAAGCACTCTAATTTCTTACAAGAGGCTTCTCCCCTTAATTAACACTTGACTACAAAACATAGCAATTGGTTCGTATACTGAAATCAATATTAATTATGAACGTCTTACTGTTGTATCAATTACATGTTTTGTTTTGCATCACATATTGAATTACTACATAGTTTAGTGTAGGATTACTTTGCAGTTCATTTCACTTATGTAAGCGCATTATTTATTACCCCATATATCATTATCATAGTAATAATTCGATATTTTATAATCTCCTATAGGGGGCAAATTCTTATGACGATCTTTCTTTGTTGATAACGGCATACACATGATTACCATAATATACTTCTGAATCTAGAGATTTGGCTTTATGTTTACACTAATTACATAGACAAGAGGGAATATACAATAGGTCTTGATGATCAGTTCAAACAAATTTTTTTAAACAATACATTACAAAAAATGAAAAGAAAAAAAGTGACACTCTAACAATCACCTTTCACACAACCACTTATCCCCGCCTCCTACGACACACTATACACACTAGATTAATAACTCATAGCTATGGAAATAAATAAGTGTTGCTAGCTGAGACTCCCGGCCTATTTGAGGTACGTGCCGGGCTTAGCAAAGGCCTGTCGGTGCTTATCCAGGTGGGCAGGGACGAAAGGCGACCTGAAGATGAAGAGGTTAGAGGGCCGACCATTGAACAGCCAAGACCCAGGCAGCCAAGTAATCGGACTGGGCTTCTTAGTGGGTCCTGGCTTCTGGATCTCCATGGCCGTGGTGGTGGTGGTTGGTGGAGTGGGTGTGGTAGTGGTGGTGGTGGTAGTAGTGGTGGTAGATGGTGGAGAGGTGGTGGTAGTGATGTGTTGGATCGGAGACTTGAAGTGGTAGACGTTTGAGGGCTTGCCGTTGTTGAGGAAGGGGACGTTTGGACGAAGGAAGTCGAGGGCGTTGGTGTTGGGCGAGACGTAGCCGAGGCCAGGCATATACACGTAGGGACTTGGGGGCAGACGGATGTAGTAGATGGGAGAGTTGGTGAAGGGGACGGCCGGTGGTGGCTGTTGAGGAAAGGAAACGCAATCAGTAGTCTGCTTTGATATTTGTACTAAAGAGGATGATTATGTGACATTACGGGGTTAAAAAAAAAAAAAAAATATATTAATTAATGTGACATGACGGAGTTTAAGACAGAATAGTATATTTACGTGATATTATGGGGTTGCAAAAACAAAACAAAAAACAAACACAGGATATTTACGTGACATAATAGTATATTTAAGTGATGTTATGCGGTTACAGATACACGAAAATAATTGGCATATTTTTAGGAATTGGAGTTTTTTTTTTTTTTTTGAAACACCGCAGACCCAACAGTTTGCTTCAGTGCATAGGTAATACCATAATAAAATGAACAGAAAATGAGAAAATATCGGGATATATTTTTTACTTTTGACACCCCACATGCGCCAGTGTCTGAAAATTTTCCTAATGTACAATATAGTCTCCTACCTACCAAATTACCCAGATGAACCAATTCTTAGCTTAGATAATTATGGCTTTAGTATGCATATATGATTACAGTTTCGTGCCCATTGCCTCACTCACCTTCGCCGTCGTTGTTGAAGTGGTGGTTGTGGCTACCTTTACCGAGTCTAAGGTCACTGTCGTCTGCTGCTGTTGTTGTTGTTGATGTTTGCTTACCGCCTGCTTCACCGCCTCCTGCTGCTGTTTGATGATGTTGTGCTTCAGTTGTTGTTGCTGTTGTTTGATGGCCGCCGCCTGCTTCACTGCGTTTTTCAGTGCACTGTTGGAGGGTTTGTGTGAGGTGAGTGTTGAGAGCAGCGTGCCCCTGACGCCCCGACGGGAGGCTGGGAAGAGGCGACTGAAGGAGAAAGCCCCCGCACTGTGCCACGTCAGACACGCCACCAACACCACCAGCAGCGTCGCCCACAATCTGTCAACACACAGGACGACATTAGTGTCATGGATAGGAGGCAGGCTATTCTGGGAAATGGAATATTTTGTCATAGACAAATTGACAGAGAATGAGAAAAAAAGTCATGTGTCTTCGTCACAATTATTACTGATGGTTCGATGTTTCCAATATAATTATATTTCACACCAAATTCAACTTTCACTAACACCATTTTCCCTTCATATTTCATGCCACAGTAAAATTCATAATAGGATATATATTTGTCTTAATTTTGTTTAAAGTATTATTTCTATACGTATTGTAAAATACTTTAATAAAATTTGTAATCAGAAATCCTCCTACCATGCTCAAATTACCATGATGGTAATGTACTGCACTAGAGACCATCTATAAGCCTTTCCAACTTGTATAATACTTGTGACGAGTAAGACTTGATATATGTGTGTGTCCCGTAGATAAATTAATTGAAATACATATGCGTTTTGAAGGAATTACATTAAAGACGATGAGTATTGCGACCTCCACGTTCCAAGAGATGAGAAATAGGTAGAAAGGAAAGTCAATAAGAAGGAAGGCCTTGATGACTATATAGTCCCGGAGGCAGCACCATTACTAAGCTTAAGGGGGCGGTACAGTGTTGGTAAATCTGGAGCAACTGAATCCTCCAAACTATTGCAAGCAACAGGTCACCATTATATTTGTTAATCTGGTCCTGTTTCCCGGCATATTTATGGAGGACTCAAGGCGCTCCAATGTATGTATGTATGTACCAAGAGTGCTCCCCTTTCGGGCCCTGTGTTGTAGTCAGAAAATTGGAGTTAAATGAGTCCTTCAAATATTGCCACGAAACGCCACCTATATGGAAGGAGCATGTTTCGTGACACAGAGAGGAGGAATCAGAAACCTCCAATTTTCATACACGATCACAGGGTCCTTAATCACGGGGTACGGATGGCTTAATCACTCTGAAATATTGTCCGCTCGCGTTGTGTGTCGCCTTCTTTGTTATTAATAGTTGTGAGGTGACGGGCCATTCTCTTCATGGGTCGCAACGGAGTCAGTCCTATACCACAACAACAACAAATGTATTCTCTCTTACCTTAATTCCTCTTCAACACTTTCCACTTTAACACTTTCCACTTTTTCTCATTTGGGATCTCCTCATTCCCGTTTCTTTTTTCTATTTCTCATTCTCACTCTCACTCACTCTCTTGCTCTATTACTCATTCTCACTCACTCTCTCTTGCTCTGTTTCTCATTCTCACTCACTCTCTCTTCCTCTATTTCTCATTCTCACTTCTCACTCACTCTCTCTACCTCTTTTTCTCACTTCTCACTCACTCTCTCTTCTTCTATTTTTTCATTCTCACTCACTCTCTTTTCCTCTATTTCTCATTCTCACTCACTCTCTCTACCTCTTTTTCTCACTTCTCACTCACTCTCTCTTCCTCTATTTTTTCATTCTCACTCACTCTCTCTTCCTCTATTTCTCATTCGCACTTTTCACTCACTCTCTCTTGCTCCATTTCTCATTTTCCCTCTTCTTCTATTACTTATTTTTTTACTTCTCCTCACCTCCCAACTTTTCACTCCCTCCCTCTTCCCCTGTTGCTTATTTTCACTTCTCATTCCCTCCCTCTTCTCTTATTACCCATTCTATCCTCACTTCCCAGTTCCTCACCCTTTCTTCCCCTTATACACATCACCCATCCCCCTATACATGTCCCCGTCCCCCCTTTCCTTCCCCCACCACACCACATCCCCCCACCACCCCTTTTCTTCCCCCACCACACCACATCCCCCCTTCCCCCTTCTTCCCCCACCACACCCCGTCCCCCCTTCAACCACACCACATCCCCCTCCCCCCACTTCTGTTATCTCGTCTTCCCACACCACACCACACCCCCTCCCCCCCTTCTTCCCCCACCACACCACGTCCCCCCCCCTCACCTTTTCTTCCCCCCCCCCCCACTACACGTCCCCCCCTCCCCCCCACCTCTGTTTCATCGTCTACTCACGCCACTTGATGACTGATATCATTAATCTCCTTGAACATCCAATCATCCTTCACTTGACCCCTTACAACGTGGCTATAGGATGGGGAAGGAATGAGGTGAAGGATGTGGAGGATGAGGTGGAGGATGAAGTGGAGGATGTGGAAGTGGATAAGGGGGGGAGGATGTGGTGGAGGATGTGGTGGAGGATGAGGTAGAGGATGTGGGTGGAGGATGAGGTAGAGGATGAGGTGGAGGATGTGGTAGGTAGAAGATAAGGTGGTAGAGGATGAAGTGGAGGATGTGGTGGAGGATGTGGAGGAGGATGATGAAGAGGGTGAGGTAGAGGATGAGGTGGATGATGAGATGGAGGATGATGAAGAGGATGTGGTGGAGGATGAGGTGGTGGAGGATAAAGTGGAGGATATGGTGGAGGATGAGGTGGATGAGATGGAGGAGATGGAAGATGAGAATGAGGATGAGGTGGAGGATGAAGTGGAGGATGAGGTGGTAGAGGATGAGGTTGAGGTGGATAAGGGGGAGAGGATGAGGTGGAGGATGAAGTGGAGGATGAGGTAGAGGATGTGGTGGAGGATGAGGTGGAGGATGATGAAGAGGATGAGGCGGAGGATGAGGTGGAAGATAAGGGGGGAGGATGAGGTGGAGGATGAGGTGAAGATGTGGTGGTGAAGAACAAGATTATAAGGATTGATAATGAGGTGTGAGGATAGGCTTGTATAGAAGGATGTAGACAAGGATGAAAGGGAAAGGGAGGGTTGGAGAGCCATAAGACAAATAGAATGTCAGTGATGCAACCATTATTTTTGTGGTGGAATCTTTATTGACGACTCTTTGCTATCTATTTAAGACGTCAGATCAGGCACAGATGAAAGAGGAGGAAGAACAGGTGTGTGTGTGTGTGTGTGTGTGTGTGTGTGTGTGTGTGTGTTAGGTGTGTGTGTCAGGTGTGTGTGTGTTAGGTGTGTGTGTCAGGTGTGTGTGTGTCAGATGTGTGTGTGTGTGTGTGTGTGTGTTTGTTTGTGTGTCAGATGTGTGTGTGTGTGTGTCAGATGTGTGTGTGTGTGTGTGTGTGTTTGTGTGTGTATCATGTGAGGTCAGAGGAAAGTGATGAATGGGATGCAACAATGAACACACACACACACACACACACACACACACACACACACACATATACGAGACAAAATGACGAGATGAGCAAAAGATACAAAATTAATACGGCTGACAGACCGAGAGAATGGAAGGAGGGAGATAGTCGACGAGAGAGACCACCACAACCACCACCAACAACACACGTATACCCCTTCCTTCCCTTCAGAACAACAATGGTGGGTGATTATGTTTGTGTTTTAACTCGTTATTCTTGTAGCTGGAGTGAGACGAAGGGTAGCGTGGGTAGAGGGTATAGGGTTGACGTTGAAGAAAGAAGGCCTTGTTTTTCTTTTTTCCAATCGCTTTCTTTTGTCTTCCCGTTTTCATTTTATCTTTTATTTTTTTTTTTTTTTGCTCTTCCTTATTGGGGAGGCATACCTGGAAGATGGTGTAGGCCTCGTCACGGTGGGGTGGAGCTGGGTGGAAGGGGGGCGTTGGGGGGTGGGGCGGGGCGGGTGGTTGAGAGGCCTATCTATCTATGTATGGTACAGTAGTTAATATCAATAGAATGTGTAGTTAGCAGAGGCATATTCTTGGGGCCACGATATATTAAATGGTGTCTTCATTAGCTAAACTTGTGAAGCCACTTGAGAGTAAT
>JAWQEG010003830.1:0-61103 GCA_033782935.1 Petrolisthes cinctipes | reverse complement strand
AGGTTGGGTTGTGGTGGTGTGGTTGTGGTGATGGTGGTTGATGATCGTGGTAGTAGTGGTTGGTGATTGTGGTGATATTGGGTGTGGGTGGTGGTGGTGGTGGTTGTGATGGTAGAAGTAGTAGTGGTAGTTGTTTGATGGTGAGGTAGGTGTGTGTGTGTGTTGGTGTGTGGTGATGGTCGTGTTAATAGTAGTAGTGGTTGATGGTCGTGGTAGTGGTGGTTGTGATGGTAGAAGTGGTTGTGGTGGTTGGTGATCTTGGTAGTGGTGGTTATGGTGGTGTTGGGGTGGGTGATGGTTGAGATAGTAGAAGTGGTTGTGGTGGTGTGTGTGTGTGGGTGGTGATGGTCGTGGAAGTAGTGGTTGGTGAATGTGGTCAGTGGTGGTTGTGATGGTAGAAGTGGTTGTGGTGGTGGTAATCGTGGAAGTGGTGGTTGGGGTAGGTGATGGTTGTGATGGTCGTGGTAGAAGTGGTTGTGGTTGTTGTTGGAGGTGATGGTCGTAGTGGTTGGTGATCGTGGTAGTAGTGGTTGGTGAATGTGGCTGGTGTTGGGTGATGGTTGTGATGGTAGAAGTGGTTGTGGTTGTTGTTGGAGGTGATGGTCGTGGTAGTAGTGGTTGTTGTTGTTGGTGGTGGTCGTGGTAGTAGTGGTTGGTGATCGTGGTAGTAGTGGTTGGTGAATGTGATAGTGGTGATTGTGGGTGGTGATGGTAGAAGTAGATGTGGTTGTTGTTGATGGTGAGTGTAGTGTGTGAGTGAGGGCTTATGTTAATGGCTTTAGGTGTAGTGTGCATAGTCGTAGTAATAATAATAATAGTGTTAGCTGTAGTGGCAGTAGTAAATATAGTGTTGTTGGTTGGTATTAATGGTGTAAATAGTGATGCAGGTGGGGTAGATGCGAACGAAAGAACTCAGTCAATCCTTTTCTTCAATCCTTTCCATTCAATCCTTCCTTCAATCCTCCCCTTCAATACTTTCCTTCAATCCTTCCCTTTCATTCTTCCCTTCAATCTTTCCCTTCAATCCTTCCCTTCAATCCTTCCCTTCAATCCTCCCCTTCAATACTTTCCTTCAATCCTTCCCTTTCATCCTTTCCTTCAATCCTTTCCATTCAATCCTCCCCTTTCATCCTTCCCTTCAATCCTTTCCTTCAATCCTTTCCTTTCATTCTTCCCTTCAATCTTTCCCTTCAATCCTTTCCTTCAATCCTCCCCTTCAATACTTCCCTTCAATTCTTACCTTTATCCTTCCCTTCAATCCTTCTCTTCAATCCTTCCCTTCAATCCTTCCCTTCAATCCTTTCCTTCAATCCATCCCTTCAATTCTTACCTTTATCCTTCCCTTTCATCCTTCCCTTCAATACTTCCCTTCAATCCTTCCCTTTCATCCGTCCCTTCAATCCTTCCCTTTCATCCTTCCCTTCAATACTTTCCTGCAATCCTTCCCTTCAATACTTTCCTTCAATCCTTCCCTTCAATCCTTCCCTTCAATCCTTCCCTTCAATCCTTTCCTTCAATCCTTTCCTTTCATCCTTCCCTTCAATCCTTTCCTTCAATCCTTCCCTTTCATCCTTTCCCTTCAATCCTTCCCTTCAATCCTTTTCTTCAATCCTTCCCTTTCATCCTTCCCTTTCATCCTTCCCTTCAATCCTTCCCTTCAATCCTTACCTTTCATCCTTCCCTTTATCCTTTCCATTCAATCCTTCACTTTCATTCTTCCCTTCAATCCTTTCTTTTAATCCTTTCCTTCAATCCTTCCCTTCAATCATTTCCATTCAATCCTTCCCTTCGAATCCTTCCCTTCAATCCTTTCCATTCAATCCTTCCCTTCAACCCTTCCCTCCAATCCTCCCCTTCAATACTTTCCATTCAATCCTTCCCTTTCATCCTTCCCTTCAATCCTTTCCTTTCATCTCCCCGGGGTCACAATAAAGGAAGGGAAGGGAGTGGTGGGGGTTGGGGTTGGGGGTGGGGGGTTGGGGGGGGGATTAGATAGCAAGGCAATGGTTAGGCCTTACGTAATAAAATAAAACTGAACTTTCTTGATGTTGTTGTTGTTGTTGTTGTTGCAATTAGTTTTTATTTATTTTCTCTCCCTCTCTCTCTCTCCCATTAAGGACCCTCCCATAATTATCTTCTAGCTGTCTGCATTGGAGGGCTTCTGATTCCTCCAAACTATGCCATGAATGAAACAGCCTCTCTCCTTCATTATAGTGGGTGTTTGTTTCGTGGCAATGTTTTGAAGGACTCTGTTTCATCCACCTATACATCTTAATTGGTCCCTTCTTACTTAAATAATTATAGGGGAGTATGTTTGTAAGTCTTCTCGTCCCTATCCTATCCTATATATATACCTTTAGCACCCAGTGGACCATAACTTGTGTCCCTAACTGTACTTGTGGCACGTCTGACCCATCTGTGTGTGTGTGTGTGTGTGTGTGTGTGAGGAGAGAGAGAGAGAGAGAGAGAGGAGACGAGAGAGAGAGAGAGAGAGAGAGACGAGAGAGGAGAGGAGAGAGAGAGAGAGAGAGGAGAAGAGGGGAGGAGGGGCGTGAATGAGACAGACAGACATACAAACAGAGAGAGAGAGAGAGAGAGAGAGGAGAGAGAGAGACGAGAGAGAGAGAGAGGAGAGAGAGAGAGAGGAGGGGCGTGAATGAGGACAGACAGACATACAAACAGAGAGAGAGAGAGAGAGAGAGAGACGAGAGAGAGAGAGAGAGAGACGAGAGAGACGAGAGAGAGAGAGGAGGGGCGTGAATGAGACAGACAGACATACAAACAGAGAGAGAGGACATGTGTGTGTGTGTGTGTGTGTGTGTGTGTGTGTGTGTGTGTGTGTGTATACTCATCATCATCACCATCACCACCACCATCCTTCATCAACACCTCACCACCACCACACCATCACCATAATCACCACCCTCTCACCACCACAACCACATCACATCACCACCTATCAACCATCACCTACCTCACCACCACAACCACATCACCACCCTCTATCACCATACATAATCACCACCCACCACCAACATAATCACCACCTCTCACCATCACCACCTCACCACCACCAACACCACCATCCATAATCATCATCATCAACACCATCAACATCATCACCATACATATCTATAGTACGTCGACCCCCTCACCACACCCATACCTATACCACACCTTTCACCATCCTTCACCACCACCCCCTCTAGCACCACCACCCCCTCTAGCACCCCCCCCCCCTTGCCTTTCGTTACCGCTATGTGTGTCGCACATGACTGCACTCTCCCTTCACACACACACACACACACACACACACACACACACATAGGTACTTTTCTACGTCCAGAGTGGTGAGAGAGAGAGAGACGAGAGAGAGCAGAGGAGAGATGAGAGAGAGAGAGAGACGAGAGAGGAGACGAGAGAGACGAGAGAGAGAGAGAGAGGAGAGAGAGAGAGATGAGAGAGAGAGATTTTTCTACCTACCCATACTCTACGCCGATACCATAACTACTACTGAGCTACAACAACAACAATAACAACAACAACAACAATAACAACAACTACTACTACTACTACTACTACTACTACTACTACTACTACTACTACTACTACTACTACTCCTACTACTCATGAGATGCTGTGTTGTCTGAGTACCACTTTCTACTCCCTCTATCTATCTTCCTTATTTCACCGCCATCATCATCATCATCATCATCATTAACTCCACTTTCACAACACTAATCTTTTGTTTTCACCTTTTTAACAGCACCTGCTCGGGCGTCTTTATGTTCCATTTTCATGCTCTGTGTCAACGTATAATAAATTAGATAAACATAGACTTCTTATTGACGTTGTGCAATAGTGTATGCGTACGTGAAATAACAACAACAACAACAACAACAACAATAACAATAATAATGATGATAAATAAATAAACATTGAGGAATTATTGCGGCATCAGGTAGCGTTGGAAATTGCCTTAATTCGCTGAGATAATAGAGGCCATGAATGGTACTCGTTACAGTTAGTGTGTTGAAAGTAAGTACGAAGCTCGACTCACACACGTTACGTTAAGTTGACACCTTTACCTACACTACACTTACCACGACTCGAGCAATGATAAATACTCTCTTAAGGTGGTAATTCTTTTTTGGTACATTGGAGTGCCTTGATTCCCCCAAAGTATGCTATAGGAAACAGGACCAGAAGAGCAAAAGTAATGGTGTTCTGTTGCTTGTAATAGTTTGGAGGATTCAGTTGCTCCAAATTTACCAACACCGAATCTCCTACTTAAGGTGGTAATTCTTTTTTGGTACATTGGAGTGCCTTGATTCCTCCAGAGTATGCTATAGGAAAAAGGACCAGAAGAGCAAAAGTAATGGTGTTCTGTTGCTTGGAATAGTTTGGAGGAGGATTCAGTTGCTCCAGAATTACCAACACAAAACTTTCCCCCTTAAGGACCCTGTGATCGTGTAAAAGAAAATTGGAGGCCTCTGATTCCACCTGACCATGCCACGAAACAAGCTCCTTCCATATAGGTGTGTGTGTGTGTTTCGTGGCAATATTTGAAGGACTCATTTTATCTCCAATTTTCTGACTACATCACAGGGTCCCTTAATTAAGTGGAGATTATTTGGTTGGTAAATTGGAAGGTCTCTGATTCCTCCTAACTATGCCAGAAAACAGACACCCTCAATGGTACTAATAGGGGATCTGTTTCATGGCATAGTTTGGAGGAATCAGAGACCTTCCAATTCACCAACAAGAGCATACAGTGTTGGTAAATCTGAGGCAACCGATTCCTCCAAACTATTCCAAGCAACAACAGAACACCATTATTTTTGTTCATTTGGTCCTGTTTCCTGGCATATATATATTAATTAGACTTTGGAGGAATCATGGCACTCCAATGTAATAAAAAAGAGAAAAAAAATTACCCCCTTACGTGGCCAATTTGTAAGTAAAAGTAGAAACAACCTAGACACGAGTGAATGAATGATCTTGTGAAATTATTACCTGTGGGTGTGGCCTGAACTACGTAGGATGAAACTCGACCTCTTACGTTTTGTTTTGTTTTGTTTTTATTTTTTTGTCGACCCCTGAGTGTAAAACGTGATATTACTCTGAATGAAAGAGAAAGTGGAGTCAGCCAGCATCTGTGTAAACCCAAGTGCACTAGTTTGTCAACATAATAATAATAATAATAATGATAATAATAATAATAATAATAATAATAATAATAATAATGATAATGATAATAATAATGATAATAATGATAATAATAATAATAATAATAATAAGAAGAAGAAAATGAAGAAGAAAACAACAACAATAACAATAACAACGATGACGATGATGATAATATTAATAATAATAATAATAATAAAGGCCATAAGTGAGGATGAAACTAATTTAGACACTCTCATTGCAAAGTAGTTAGTTAGCTAGTTAGTTAGGCTACCCCAAAGAAAAATAAATGAACACATATATAATATTATATTCTTCGGTGCCTGACTGACTGACTGACTGAGTGACAGGTTGGTGACAGTAACAGAATTAAGAAGAAGAGAAGAAGGAGGAGGAGGAGGAGGAGGAAGGATGTGCTTTGTAAGGGGACTCCCGATGCACTTTCTACTACTACTACTACTACTACCCCTCCCATTATAATATTATCTTGTTGCCGATATAATAATAATAATGGTGGTGGTGGTGGTGAGGTGAAGGAAGGTGATTGTTGTTGTGGTTGTTGTTGTGGTTGTTGTTGTTGTTATTGTTGTTGTTGTTGTTGTTGTTGTTGTTGTGGTATCACCACCACAACAACTACCACTATCACCACCACCACAACTACCACTATCACCACCACAACAACTACCACTATCACCACCACCACAACTACCACTATCACCACCACCACTACTACCCTTTGATTTATCACTGTTCAGATCTACAACCCACTATTCCCAGGCCTCACGAGTGTTGTATAAATTAGTTTCCCATTTATTCTTTCGTAACTCTCTCTCTCTCTCTCTCTCTCTCTCTGCGGTTGTACTATTATTATGAGACTATATATCTCTCTCTTTTTTTCTCTCTCTCTCTCTCTCTCTCTCTCTCTCTCTCTCTCTGCGGTTGTACTATTATTATTATTATTATGGGACTGTAAAAATATATATGTAGGCTAATATACTAATAATATATTAATCTACATGCATAATTATGAAGCTTTCCCAGCCTCTCCACTCCTTCCCCACGTAGCCTAATTTTTTTTTTTTCTCTCTCTCTCTCTCTCTCTCTCTCTCTCTCTCCTCACCAGAGACCCTATTAATTAATGGAGGAAATGTTTTGGTTGGTAAATCTGGAGCAACTGAATCCTCCAAACTATTCCAAGCAACAGAAAACACCATTATTTTTGCTCTTCTGGTTCTGTTTCCTAGCATACTTTGGAGGAATCAAGACACTCCAATGTAACAAAAGATACACAAAATATCTTCTTCAAATATACACAAAATATATCTTCTTCAAATATACACAAAATATAATTATCATCTTCACCTTCGTTTACTGTCAGGGACTTCTGCTTTTTGGCAATGCAGCTGTGAAGGCTTTAGTAATCTCTTGACCCTGCCTTCCTTTAGTTAATGATATAGCCTATAATATATACTGTATATATATATTGTAGCAAAAGGTAAATATATTATCATTCTTAGTACTTTCATTAGCAAGTGCTGAGGGGAGGGGGCTCTACATGGACTTCTCGATTAACCCCCTCCTTCTCCTGCTTCCTCTCCCCGGCCCTAACCACGTCCCTCTCCCTTCCCCTCCCTCTCCCCGGCCCTAACCACGTCCCTCTCCCTCCCCCTCCCTCTCCCCGGCCCTAACCTCGTCCTAGTTTGATATTCTCACGTTTATTATGTTTTTTGTTATGTGACCTGTAACGATAACAGCTCTTGGGGTTCCTGACAAAATAAGGGGTCATGAATTGAATTACAAAACATATAGTACGCTATATGTTGACAGCGCAAAACGAACTTGTTAAAATGCAGTATGATTTCGTCGGCGAATTAGAGATTATTACTGCATGTAGCCTAATATACTTCAAAGAGTTACACAAGACATAGCCTATTAAGCCATCTTCATTATTGACATGTTTTAGAAGGAACAGTTCAACCTTATCTTCGTGATTTGCCAACAAAATTTTTAGCCCCCTTGAATTGGTTCCTTCATGAGCTGCTGAACCTTAATTAAAGGGAGAGAGAGTAGGCTACAGTGTTGGTAAATCTAGAGTAACAGTTTCCTCCAAACTATTTTATGCTACAGACTAGCTGCCATTATTTTTGTTCATGTGGTCCTGTTTCCTGCTGGCATACTTAAGAGGAATCAAGGCACTCCAATGAACCAAAAATGTATTTAATTTGGGTGTGGAAACAGACAGTGACACCCGGGCAGCGAGATATTTTAGATTTAGATTTTCTGTATAGCCTAAAGTCAGGGACACACTTTGACTATTTTCACCACTGAAGAGGGCGACCGAAACTGTATGGTAATATTATCTTTTGTCTAACATTGTGAGTTTTCTTCGCCTTCACGTCCATTGCCTGAGAGAGAGAGAGAGAGGGAGAGAGAGAGAGGGGGGGGGGAGAGGGAGAGAGAGAGGGGGGGGAGAGGTATAGAGGGAGAGGTGGGTGACCGGAAGAATATATCCCAACCTAAGAGAGAGTGAGAGAGAGAGTTGGGAAGACTATTATATGCTTGCTTCCCTCTGTGTCCCAGCTTCATGTGTAAATAGAAAAGGGTCCGGTAGTGCTGTGGAACCGTAAGAATTGTGTGGTAACCTTTTTTTTTTTATATATAATGTTTGGAGAGTACAGGTTCACTTCCTTCTGCACCTCTCTCTACTGTAATTCTTGTTCCGCTTATATTCTCACTGTAATCCATGTCTTCGTTTTCTTATTTTATGCTACTCTTATGGGTAAATATTGAAAGAATTACCGTTATTGCGTACGTTTTTTTCTACCTTCATTACCCACTTATTTAGACCATTCTAAAACTATTTTCTTCTATGGCATTTCCTCCGCAAATGCCCCATTTCCAAGATTCAAATGGTGCATTTTGAAATTAGTCTGACCTTACATGACCTGACCTAACCTAACCTAGACCGCATCAGGCTACCGGGACCTAACCTGGGCAAACTACCAGGAAATAATCGTGATAAAGTACAATAAATGACAGGGGCAAAATACTGGGACCCAGCCGGATCTGGCAACACTGCTGCAAAATGGTAATTCTTTCAATAAATACCCTCTTATGTTATCTTCAATATTATCCTTTTGTTTTTATACAGTTACAGAGTTGACGAAAAGTATGATTTACTGTACAGTTTCAATATGACCGAGGCATTTCTTTTTACTGTACTGTAATACTGTATTTTTACTATAACAGAGATATTTCTCTATAGTATTATACCATACTGATAAATAAAAAAATAAAAAAAATACAGAAAACTTTAGATTACATTATTATATATTTTTCTGTTACCCACATGAATTTTTTAGCATGGTGTACTGTAGTGAGAATACATTATACTGTATGATACATATTACAACCTCCTTAATCTTTTCAGGAACTCCTCGGCTGACAGGAACAGGGACAATCTCTGTCCTTGTACAAGATGAGAATGATCACGCCCCAAGGTTTGACAAACAGGAATACCAGGCTGCTGTTAGTGAGACCGTCACTCCTGATACCCAGGTGGCTGTAGTGGCTGCTACTGATGCAGATGCTGGTGCCAATGCTAAGATTAGGTAAGTGGTGGTGGGTGGACTGGATGGGGGATTGGTCAGCAGGAGAGGTAGGTGGTGGGTGGACTGGATGGGGGATTGGTCAGCAGGAGAGGTAGGTGGTGGGTGGACTGGACAAGGGGTTAGGGTGGTAAAGGAAAAGTTACTAACCTTGTATGTACAGTACACTTCCAATCTCAGTTTCCTAATAAATTCACAATGGATGTATGAGTCCTGAAATGAACCATAAATTAGTATTTTGCATAATCAGTTGTTGATGTGTGTGTTAATGTTGTATTATGACTGTGTACTTTCCAGGTATTCACTGGTGGAAGGTGCTGCTGGAGTATTTATGGTGGAGGAGTGGACAGGGATCATCCGTACTGTGTCCTCACTGGACCGTGAGAAGGTGTCCCAGTACTCCCTCGTGCTTCAGGCTCAGGACTCCTCACTTACTGAGGCTCGCTCTGCCACCACACAGGTACAGTACATTAGGCCTATGCTGTTGTTGGAGTATGTTACCACACTTGGGAACTGAATTCTAAGCCAGTGAATGTGAGACATTAAGAGTTACTCACTGTAAATGAATGAAGTCATTCAGGTTTACTTCAGGTTCTAGTAAAAACCAGATTATTTGAATCTTTTGGCAGTGGTTGCTCTATTGTTTCACTATCGTTGGTCTAGGTTTGATTATCAGGTGAGGTAACTTGCTCGTTTGTATTTACACTGGATTGTGTGCTGTTGTTCTTACTGTTTTTCTCACATTACCATCACCAATCAGGTACAGTATGTCGTTGTTGCTTTTAACTTCTGGTCTAGCCTCCAGTAAAAGCTTTGTGACCTTTCTATGAGCATTCTCTTCAGGAAACAAATAAATTGGAATCAATTTTTGTTGTTAACTAACAATTTGGTGGTAACGTTTCATATTCTAATTGGAGGTGACAAAAAATTACCTTTGTAGATTATGACAACTCTGATCATACCATAGTTTTATGTTGATGTATAATGATGTGTGTACGATATACAGTACAGTACCGTAATGTCACCTGTCTTCAATTTTAGAGATAAATTTTGTCTGTAATTTTATATGTCTAACTATTGGTGCTGTTGTTACAGGTGACGGTGGTGGTGACGGATGAGAACGACAACTCTCCCACCTTCACCCAGTCTCAGTACATCATCCATGTTCCTGACCCTATGGCACCAGGTTAGTCAAACACATACTTTATTCACTCACTTATCACTACTCTCCTAATTATTAACTCATTATTCAAAAGTTACACAAATCAGCACTTTAGTAATGTAGCTATCTACCAACATTCCCTACCATCACAGATACAGTCTTCTTGAATTTGTATATATGTTACAGTAAAATCTTCAAAACAGTAAATTTGTAAATTTCCTTGATTTTCCAGAAAATTTACAAAGTGACTGTTTCAATCAGTAAATTTACAAAATTACTAAAATTTGTAGGAAATTTACAAATATACTCATTTCAGGAGCCAGTAACTTTACAAAATTACTGATTCATCTATTATGATTTTTTATTAAGATTTTTTACACAAACGAGCAGAAGCACACATCATCTAAAGTCAAATGATCCAATTTATTCACAAAACAGAATTAAAAAGAACATAATGATCTAATTTATTCATAAAACAGGATTAAAAAGAACATAAAGGGTGTGTGTGTGTGGGGGGGGGTGGCTTGCACTATGGTAGTGTCAACATACTAGGCTACTTATTTGGACATGTCAGACTGGAGTGACATTTGGAGTTACACTTGAGGTCGTTTCTGAAACAAGAACATTTATTTGTTCCGCATCTCTTTGCCCCACGCACACAGTTTCACATTTTGTGAAACCTTGCCCACCTGATGCTGATTCTGCTATGACGGCGGAACGCAAAGAAATTACTTTGTCAAGACAGATATCCTCACTCATTGTTCAACAGTCTTTGAGGGCATAAATCAAACTGATTTTGGGAAAAGCCCCCTTTTAGCACACCAGCTTTCACCCCAATAGTGATTCATCGATAACGATCAGTAAATTTGTAAATTTCCTACAAATCTTAGTAATTTTGTAAATTTACTGATTGAAACAGTCACTTTGTAAATTTACTGAAAATTCTAGGAAATTTACAAATTTACTGTTTTGAAGATTTTACTGTAACATATACAGGTACAGAATACATATTTAGCTGTGTATAGGCTAAGCAAGATCTTCACTCACTTTACTTTGTTTTCAGGTGACTTTGTGTTTGGTGGTGAAGCTCGTGACCCTGATGAGGCTGCCAATGGTCGAGTCACATATTACCTGTCTGGCAATGATGCAGATAAGTTCTACATGAACCAGGAGACAGGTGTGATCAAGGCATCAACGGTACTGGCTGGCGAGAACCACTACCAGCTTGAGGTTCTGGCCACAGACTCTGGCCAGACTCCTTTGTCCACCACAGCCACACTCCAAGTACACCTGAGACCTAACAACCTTTTCCCAGTTTTTGAACCACTTGAAAAGACCTTTACCTTCAGTGAGGCTGCCCGAGGTGACCTTGTGACCACACTGACTGCCACCTCACCCAAGGCCGGCCCGGCGGGTGCAATTCGTTTCAGCATTGATGGTGGTAACGTTGGCGAGGCATTCACTATGGATGAGCACACTGGGGAACTCCGCATCTCACAATTTGGTCTGGACTTTGAGACATCTCCACGTTATGAAGTTTGGGTTGCTGCCAGGGACTCAGATGATCCTCCTCTGGCCTCGGTGACCCACCTGGTGGTAAAAGTAACTGACTACAATGACAATGCACCAGTATTCTCCCAGTCTGTGTACAATGCAAGCATCCTGGAGGCACAATATCCACCTCAGTTGGTGGCCACAGTTACTGCCACAGATCGTGACTCTGGGACCAATGCTGAAGTGGTGTATCAGTTGCGAAGAGACTCCCCTGCTGCTGAGGCCTTTACACTGGATGCAGAGACAGGCCGTATATACACCAAGATCCAGCTGGACCGGGAGGAGGTAGAAGTGTACACTCTGACAGTGGAGGCAGTAGACAAGGGTACTCCAGCTCAGACTGGTACTGCCATGGTTGTTGTCACAGTTCAGGACAAAAATGACAACCCACCAAGATTCACTCGACTGTTCAGTGTCAATGTCACAGAAAATGCCGAAGTAGGAACATTTGTTATCCAGGTAACATCTAGTGACCGTGATATTGGTGAGAATGCCAATGCAACATACAGCTTCACAGAGAATCCAGGTGGCAAGTTTTACATTGACTCAGTCAGTGGGAATGTGACAGTGGCACGAGCAATTGATCGAGAGCTTAATGATGAGTACCTGTTGAAGGTGTCAGCTGTTGATGGGTCATGGCGTGCTGAGACTCCCCTCACCATCACAGTGCAGGACGAGAATGACAATGCTCCAGAATTTGAACAGAGTTATTATGTCTTTAATTTCCCAGAGTTGCAGCGGAGTGTGGCAAAGGTAGGCCAAGTGACTGCTACAGATCGGGACAAACAAGGCCCCAACAGTGTCATATCCTACTCACTCAAATTCCCATCAGATTTCTTTAGTGTTGATCCAGCCAGTGGTGAAATATTCTCAAAGCAGGTGCTGCAGTACAAACATACACTGAAGGGCCCATCACCCGAGAACCAGTACCAATTAGTAGTTATGGCCACAGATAATGGCAAGCCACCAATGTCATCTGAGTGCTCTGTCATTATAAATGTGGTGGATGCCAACAACAACCCACCCAAGTTCTCACAAGATCGTTATTTCACACCCGTCCCAGAGAGTTCCACCATCGGGATGTCCATCATTCAGCTTCAAGCCATTGATGACCGTGACTTTGGAATCAATGCAGAAATTGAATACAAAAAGATGGGTGGGAATGGTACTGAGTTCTTTGCTTTGGAGCCCAAGACTGGATGGATTACAGTGGCCAGGAAACTCCAGGGCCGTGTAGACACCCACTTTGTGCTTCTGGTTCATGCTCTAGATCGTGGTGTTCCTCCCAAGCAGGATGATGTACTAGTGACTCTGGTGGTGACTGGTGAAAACAAGTTTACTCCTGAATTCACAGCTCTTAGTTACCAAGTCAATGTGCCGGAAAATGAGCCACTTGCATCTTCCTTCAGGATGCTGTCAGCCAAGGATGGTGACAAAGGTCCAAATGGTATAGTGCGGTATTCTATCACGAGTGGCAACGAAGCAGGCAAATTTGCCATTAATGAGAACACAGGTGTTGTTAGTATACGGCATCCACTTGACTATGATACAGTTAAAGAATATGTCCTCAACATAACTGCCCAAGATCTGGCCTTCCAGCCACTCCAGGCCACAGCTGTACTCACTGTTATGGTCACTGACATCAATGATAACCCGCCCAGGTTCAGCCAAGACCAGTATGATGCCTACATTGCTGAAAATGCCAATGCTGGCACAACTGTCTTCAAGCTGAATGCCACTGACATAGACTCTGCCAAGAATGCAGTAATCCGTTACTCTCTTGTAGGTGGTGATGGCAAGGATTATTTCTCAGTTAATCCAGAAACTGGTGTAGTGACATCTAAGCGAGTGTTTGATTATGAAGAGAAGAGTCACTATGTACTTGACATCCGTGCTGCTAACTACCCTGACTCTTCTCAGTGGGGCTCGACCACCGTCATTGTTCATGTCACTGGACGCAATGAGTTCTTCCCACGTTTCATACAGTCTGTCTTCCAGTTTACAGTCTCAGAGTCAGCACAGATTGGCACATCAGTAGGAGCAATCCAAGCTACTGATGAAGACAAAGGTGAAGATGGGATGGTGTACTACCTTCTGGTGGGTGCAAGTAATGATCGTGGTTTCCTCATTCAGCCGACCACTGGTGTTATCACTGTTGCCCGCAGTCTAGACAGGGAGAGTCAGAACAGAGTTGTGCTCACTGTTATGGCCAAGAATGCTGGAAGTATCCGTGGCAATGACACTGATGAGGCTCAAATCACCATTTCCATTCAGGATGGTAATGATCCTCCTGTGTTCTCCCAGCCACTTTATCAAACCCGGCTGTCAGAGGGAGCACTGGTGGGAACCGTTGTGTTGACTGTAACAGCAGTGGACTCAGATGTACAACCTCAGAACAATCAGTTCACATATTCAATCATTGGAGGTAATCTGGGACAAGTATTCAAGGTAGATCCCCAAAGTGGAAAGATTGAGACCACAGCTCAGTTGGACAGAGAGACTATCCAAGTGTACAATCTGACTGTGGGAGCAATTGATAATGGATCACCACCTCAGACAGGCACCACATTAGTTCGTGTCATTCTAGACGACGTCAATGACAACGGACCACAATTTGATCCACCAGATATTGTGGGATATGCAGCAGAGAATGAACCAGCCATGACCTCAGTGATGACCCTGAGTGCCACTGACCCAGACTTGGCACCAAACACTCAACCTTTCAGTTACTATATTGTTGGAGGAGAACACCGAGAGTTCTTCAAAGTGGATCCTGCTACAGGTGAAGTGAAAACCACTCGTAGTATTGATCGTGAGACCACACCAGAACTCACTTTCCGTATTGAAGTAGAGGACAGTGGTAAACCCAAGATGAAGTCTGAATACCCAGTGTCCATCATTGTTATAGACAAGAATGATTCCCCCTCCACACCACGTACAGTTACAGTGAAGGTACAGACCTTCCAGGGGGTGTTCCCTGGTGGTAAAGTTGCTGATGTTCATCCCAATGATGCAGATACAGCTGGTCAATACTCATGTCAGATCCTTACTCAAGATGTAGCCATCTTCTCTATCCCTAATGCTTGCAATCTTCATGCTGCCAGAGTGCCAAGAGACCGTACCTACACCCTCAGTGTGTCTGGAAATGATGGTAAACATCCTGATGTCACCTCAAAAGTTACTCTGGAGTTTGAATCTTTTGATAATGCCACATTAGACAACAGTCTGACTCTAAGATTGCTAAATGTTACTGCTGAACGTTTCCTTCGCCTCTATTATAAACCTTTTATTAACACTCTGGTACCCATGTTTGCTGGAGGCCATGTGCGTATATATTCCATGCTAGATGTTGAGTCTCACACTGATCTGACCCTCTCAGTGGCCACACCAGGTGGCAGTTCCTTCCTGCGGCCAGCTGAAGTCACACGCAAATTGGCAGCTGAGGAGCCAAGTCTGACTCAGTCATTGCAAGGACTCCAGCTGATAATTGATTACAATCCCTGTAGTGATACTCCCTGCAAGAATGGTGGTGAATGTTCCCATGGAATTCATGCTTATGGTGATACTGAGATTACAGATTCACCCAGCTTTATCTTCACATCACCTCTTATTCGTCATGATGTGTCCTGTAGATGTCGCCAAGGCTTCACTGGTTCTCGTTGTGAGTTGCGCCAAGACCCATGCTCACCAAATCCTTGTCAGTTTGGAGGAACTTGTGCCAGGAAAGGTTTCCACTTTGTATGCACTTGTCCTCCAACTCGCCAAGGACCTCAATGTGAGTTTGACAAAACAAATGCCTGTGATGACAACCCATGTCGTAATGGAGGGTCATGCCAGACAACTCTAGAGGGTGGTTTCTTCTGTTTGTGTCGACCAGGGTACCGTGGAAACCAGTGTGAGTTGGCTAGTGAGTCATGCCGACCCAACCCTTGCCTCAATGGAGGATCTTGTGTTTCACTCAAGCCTGGATACCGGTGTTCGTGCAAGACCAACTTCTATGGAACTCATTGTGAAAAATCAACATTCAGCTTCAGTGAGTTATCCTACATGACTTTCCCCACCCTTGACTCCACCACCAATGACATCTCTGTAACTTTCTCCACCAACAAGCCAGATGCATTGCTTGTCTACAACTATGGACTACAAACAGGAGGGCGGTCAGACTTTGTGGCTATTGAGTTAAAGGGTGGTCAGCCCCGCTTTAGCTTTGGTGGTGCAAGGACAGCCATCTCCAGGATCCAGGTGGGTCAGCATGTGGCAGATGGCAAGTGGCACAAGTTGACAGCTACCCGTAATGGTCGAGTTATATCCCTGAGTGTAGCCACCTGTACACACAATGGAGAGACTTGTGGTGATTGTCGACCTGGTGACTCTTCCTGTTACAGTGATGACACAGGCCCCACTGGGTAAGTACCAGATGAACCATAACTAGAATAGAATTACCTTTAAAGTTTATTGTACTTTAGCTTTTTTTATGATTTATCATGTGGTAAAATCATATGTCCAACTATTTTTTTATAGTGTCAATTCCTTACATGACATTGTCAAAACATTTATGTCAAGAGTCAAAGCCACATGTGAACTGTCATTTAATTTTGTTAATCTGTCCTACCTGATATGTGAAATTGTGGACTAAAAATAAAAGATATGAATAATTTCAAGTGTTACATGTAGTGTATTTCTATATATAATTCAGTTATCCAGAATTAAAGACGGCTGAATTGGTTACTAACATGTGTACTACAAGCAGCTTAATTTGATCAGTGATGCCAGTTTGTGGTTTTTGTATGATGCTCACAGGCATCAGAAATATTATATACTTGTACTGTACTCAATTGTCCATGAAAAAAGATGCTTACTTGATAACCATTACAATAGTTATGTGTTCAAACTTGTGACCTTTCTCACAGGACTCTGAACTTCAACAATGAGCCAATGTACCTTGGTGGTGTGATGACGGTGGACCCTCTACAGGAGAGGCCTGGTCAGGTCCTGGCAGATGACTTCATTGGATGTATACAGACTGTCTCTATCAATGGTCGCCCACTCAACCTTACAGGACCCATCCAGGTCAGTCTCAGGGCATCATGACTCATCATGCTTAGGTCAACAGTAACTTATTATCATGAATATGGGTGTACTGTACTGTACTGTACTATACTGTACTGTACTGTACTGTACTGTATATATATTCATTAAAAAGATGATCAGCTACCAATAAGGTTGACATTGGACTGCAGTGCATTGAATAAATATGCCATAAGGTCTGTAATACAGCAGATCTGTACCATGAAAGTTAAAGAATATTATGTGAAAGTCTATTTAATTATTTCCCGTAATTAGTTCTCTGAACACACATCACTGTTGCTACATACTTTAATGTATATTTTAGCACCAGGTCATGTGGTCATGAGTACACTTGGCCAATAATTTTATTTCTGTCAGTTAAATTTGTTTTTGTTTTTTCGTTAAAAAAAAACTAATTAACTTAACAAGAATAAAAAAAAATAATTGAAATTTTTTCTTGTTGGTGATGCTCAATATAAAATTTCACTTCTTATGTGTGAGATGGAATTCTGAATAAATTGACATTCCTGTATGAATTTTTCCTTTACTGATGCTTATTATACTCTTTGCAGGCTCGGGGTATCTCTGACACTTGTGAACGTGTGGCTGATGTGTGTGCAGGCAACCCTTGTGGTGAAGGTGCCACTTGCCTTGATCGCTGGTCCACTCACATGTGTCGTTGTGCAAATGGTCTTGTGGCACCAGACTGTGGGGCATCCCTCCGCCCAGCCTCATTCACCAGAGGAGCCTATGTTGAGTTCCTCATCACAGAACAGCACCGAAGGCGGCAGCTGCTACCAAGGCTGTACCAGCAGCACTCCCGCTGGTCTCGAGAAGCTCCTCTCTCACGTGTGCCCCGTTTGGCCCCACCCCCGCCACCCAAGAGTCTCTCCTTCAGCTTCCGAACTCGAGCAGAAGATGGCCTGTTGTTGCATTCTGCCACCAACAATGACTTTACAGTTGTAGAAGTGCGTGCAGGTCATCTCCAGTATACCTCTAAGCTGGGTGCCAACCAGCCAATCAACATGACCATTCCAGAGGCAACAGTCAATGATGGAGCATGGCACAACTTGACCTTGTTGGCTGCTCAGGCTGCTTTTAGGTTGCTCCTTGATGGAATCCCAGTCGGTGATGAACTGGACTTACCCTTTATACATGACTTCTTGGATGCTTACCTGACCTCACTCACCCTGGGAGCAGCTCCTCGCCCTGGTCACCTCCCATACACACCCACAGGTATGAAACTCTTCTAACAGTCTTCCATTTGTTTAAAACTTAAGGTTGCCTTCTTTTATTGGTTGATTCATAATTCCCAAAAGTTCTCTGTGAGACTTATATATTTATATTTTTGTAGATTATTTACTCTTTGCATTTATGATACACTGATATAATGGTAATATGGTTTTTTCAAGTTATGAAAATCACTCAAGCATATGTTAAAGACTTAGTGGACCATGTCAGTTAAAGACTAGATGGAAAATCTGTTTTCTTCTTGAACATCAGTACATGTTATCATGAGAGGTATCAGTTGAAAGGATGCCATACTATCTGTACCAACAGCTTGTAAAAATTAGTGTATGAATGAGACACCAGGCTAACATATTGTACCCTTGTTCAGGTTTTGTGGGCTGCATGTCAACCTTCAGTGTGGATGGTGAGGTTCAACCACTTAATTCAACTGGATCTTTGCTGGAAGCTGTAGCAAGAGGTGTGGCACTTGTGCCAGACTGTTCTGCAGCTGACTTGGGTGCTGCTGCATCTACAGACCCACTCTCCATAGGCATCACTCTGGTCATCGTCTTCTTCGTCCTACTGCTGGTGGCAATCCTTGTCTCCTTCATTGTTTACCGTGTGCGTCGGCGACGGAGGGAAAAGGGTGGAGCACATGTTAAACAAAATGGATCTGCCCTACTGGCCAACACTTCATCAGACTCAGGCAGATCCCCACAGGACTCAGGCTATGCAGAGAGTGCAGAGATGACGGATGATGTACTAAGGTCTCACTTCTCACAGGAATTGGCCACCAAGAAATACAAGGAGAGAGATCATGAACGTCCACAGCGTCCAGACATCATTGAAAGAGAGGTGATGAACAAGTCACCAGGTGTACCACTGAGGGTAGACGATGCTCAGCTCCAGGACCGAGACACCATGGCTGGTCTTGGCCATATCCCAGACTCAGAAGCACCAGAACATTATGATTTAGAGAATGCCTCATCCATTGCCCCATCAGACATTGACATTGTTTATCACTACAAGGGTTACAGGGATGGCAATGTACGTAAATACAAGACTAACCCACATGTCCCTGGATACCACAAGCACAACCATCGCCACTCCCCACACAACTTCCCCAACACACCCCACCGTGAGAGTCCCCGCAACCTAATGAGGCAGAGTCCCAACCCAGTGGCACCACGTGAGTCCCCATCTGTACTCAAGATGCAGGCCACTCCTCTTGCTCGTCTCTCCCCATCATCAGAATTATCACAGCAGACACCCAGAATCCTCACACTACAGGACATCAGTGGAAAACCATTACAGACTGCACTGCTGGCCACCTCACAGGGACCTGGTGTGAAAGATGTTATGTCTACCAGTGAGAGGTCTCTTAATTCACCTGTATCTCATCTCTCTCAATCCTCAGGCTCAATGCATGCATCTTCACAGTCAACTAAGAAGAAAAAGCATGATAGCAGTGTGAGCCTGGGCCTCACGCCAGAAGAGATTGAGCGACTCAACACTCGGCCTCGCAACTCATCTCTGGTCTCCACGGTGGATGTTGTGTCTTCTTCTAGTGAGGACAACCAGCGTAAAGACAAGCTGGCAGAGTTGATTGAGACCAACACAGAGTTGCTGGAGCCCCCAGACTCTTCAACTGATGAATCTGGCAATGATTCTTTCACTTGCTCTGAGTTTGAGTATGAAAACAACTATGAGAAGGTCACTCGAGACTTTGGTCCCGGCAATATGATCTTCAGTAAACTGGCGGAGGTTGATAATGAGAACGAGCATGATAATGAGTCAGCCAAGAATTATGATGGCTTTGATTCTTTTCGTGGCTCGCTCAGCACCCTGGTGGCGTCCGACGACGACCTGAGCAACATGAGCTCCTACAAACCCCCCAACGGCTCCACCTTCAGCTGGGACTACCTGCTCAACTGGGGGCCCAACTTCGAGAGCCTGGTGGGCGTGTTCAAGGACATCGCCGAGCTCCCGGACAACACCACCAATGGCCGAGTGAGCGCCCGGGGAACTCCCAAACCCAACGAGGAGTATGTATAGCGGTGGCTGCAGCTGAGCGAGGAACACTAAACCAGCCGCCAAAGCCTTTAGGTTATAGGGATACACGTGGGACTCCTGGTAATCCAAGATACCGAGTCTCACATGGTGTGAAGCACAAGTGAGAGAGGCTCTTAAAGCCAAGAGGAGAGAGAACTGAGGTGCATAACAAATAAGAGAAGGAGAACTAGTCGGGTTGATTCCGACACAGGGAAGGAGACACTACTCCCTCTCCCTACCTCTCTCCAGTCTCCTCCCATGACAGGCATTATTCTATCTTGTGATGGAGTAAACACACTGTCAAATGGGACAATTCAAGACGAGTAGCACAAATCCAGAACTTGTTTTAAAGCTATTCACTGTTATAACACTGCACTATAATTTGCCCTTACTGGCCACTCCATTGTTTTTTAGTATTTATATTGTATCTTACCATGAAAAATGTACAATACTGTGCAACATAATTGTTAACAAATGGAAATCAATTTGGCTGGAATTGCTTCACCTGTTCTGAATTACCTCATCTGACAGTACTGTACTTTCCCAGATGCGCCTCATTGCTGCTCCTGTGAGTGCTGAGGACGCTACTTATTTACTGATACAGGAGCTTGTACATTGTAAGCCCAAACTTTTATGTGTGCTTAATGAGATCGAAGCTAATGTGGGTTACTAAGAGTGTGGTAGCAACTTGAAAATTGAAAATTGGGCTGCAAGTTGTGATCATTTCTTGTCTTCCAGGGAGGCAGAGTGAACTCGTACCTGTGGTCAAAAACTGAACCAACTTGATCTCCTTTTGAGATGTGAAGTGTGTGGAATTCTGACCTTGAACTGGCCATAACATATGAAGAGTGTGAAAGTGCTATAACATAACACCTTTCAAGGATATTTTACAAATGCAAAAATGAGGAAACTGTATACCTTTGAACCTAAATTAATGATGATTTTATTAAGCAGTATACAGTGAAAAGTGTCATGAACTAGGGACACAGTAGTGCTCCATTGCCAAAACATTGTTTGATATACTGGAGTAAGTCCTCATTTTCTCCTTTGCTTTTGGTTCTACTCTGATATACCAAGATTTATGATGTGTACTCTATGTGATTCAAAATTTTTTATGGATTGTATTTAAATTATGGTATTATTTTCTTTAATATCTTCCTATAATTGTCGATCATACTTCATCATTCCATATCATACAATGTGGATATATAATATGGTCTCATCAGAAAATAAAGTTTGATTGATTACTCAGCAAAGGGAGGAATATGAAGACTTACTCTGTTGTTTTCTATTGTTTTAATAACTACTTTCTGGTTTTACGTTGCCAAATACAGTAGTACCTTCAGTGTACTCTCATTAAAAGGTAAGAGAAATACAAATATGTGAATTCTCAGAGGCCAAACTCATTTTTTTGCATAATATTTAAGTTTTTATTATTGTTATCATCTTTGTTTTGCTGCCATACATTTAAAATTCCCCTACATCACGTATACATATATACATACTGTACCATGCATAATTACTTTAAGTGGTTGTGGGGCAGATACAACCACATGACTCGGACGGGAATGTTGCCAGAGGGACAAAAAAAACAAAAACAAATCAAATCCATCATGTAGCGACACAAGCCTTTATTCTACACACTCACGATGATCTTGCAAATAAAAATACCAAGCTGTACCATTTGGGTATGAATTAATTACTATATTGTTTACATACAGTACTACTAACATGTACAGTCGGCCTCAGGAATTTGTATACACCACTGTGACATCAAGAATTCATAACAACTACAAAATTTAGTACCACAATTTCCTAACACCAAACTTTTCTAATAATGTTGTTTGGTTGATACTCGAATCAATCAGAAAAGTAATCCCTACAGTATGTGTGGAATAAAGACCCTTTAAGGTGGTAATTCTTTTTTGTTACATTGGAGTGCCTTGATTCCTCCAAAGTATGCCAGGAAACAGGACCAGAAAAGCAAAAATAATGGTGTTATGTTGCTTGAAATAGTTTGGAGGATTCAATTGCTCCAGATTAACCAATACAAAACTTCCTCCTTAAACCAACGCTCTGTGTACGAATACCAGAGGCCGACTGTACTTGGTATACCTCACTGTTTGTAAGTTGCTATCTAAACAACAACACAGTAATTCATTGTACAAAAAGGACTGCTTGTGTTTATTCCACTTGTCGGTATCCTTCCTGAATCTGTAGAAATAAAAGCCTGTGACTGTAATGTGGGGCAAGATATGGAGGCAGGTCAGTGTGGTCATGGAGTTTGGCTAATAAATCAAATGGTAAGGAATGTGCGTGTGAGAGAGGCGGGTCAAGGCAGTGAACACAACAGACGTATAACAGTGAAAACATGTGGCAAATATTTTTCCTGGGATGCTTTTTGTTTGTATCTTTTAGAGTAACTATTTTAAGGGAGGGGGGGAGGGCATCAGCTTTGAATATATGAATGTTAAAATTATTCCCAAGAGATATATTTTCTGCAACTCACACTTGCCTGGTGCATTATTTTTAACTAATGAAAAGAAAGCATGTTTAGAAATATCAAAGCTTTCAGTTGTGGAGACTAGAGACCTTTTCTATAGGGTCTGTAGTATTGGAGACAAAATTTGTACCTTCAGAGTAAAACGAATGCTCAAAATTCTCAAATACAGTACAGTACAGTACAGTCGCGGCATGTAATCCTTGACCAGACTTACACCCGAATCATGGACTATGTGCCACGACTGTACATTATTTTGATTACAAATATCTTATTTTTTTTTTTTCATGTTGACGAATATACACCTCTAAGCTAAGCTGGGATTCAAACCTACTCAAAACTTCAAAACTGAGCCTAATAAAGAAATCTGGCCTTGGCTGTATTTAGCTTTTTTACTCTAATATGGAAGAGAAGACCACTTTTTTTTTTTTTTTTTTTGGATTAACCTTGTTTTGATCATGTCAGCTAATAGGATATACCATACATTATTTATCTTTTGCTATGTATGTAATGTAATCATGTGTAAATTGATGGTGTTATCATATTTCCATATACTATATAGCTATGGACAGTGTCGTAGGTAGCCATGGTATAAGTTAAGTTAGATTGGTTCGTTTGGAGACAAAAATTCATTACCTCCCTCTTTTATTGCTAATTATGGTATTATTGGTATATTCCAAGCGTTACTGGCTACCAACGTGTACACTATTTCCCCTATTTCAAATTATGGATTATTCTAAGAGACTTCTATGGCATTTCTAATTAACTCCTCCCATCGGGCATTCCATAATAGTGTACATTTTCAAAGTCTTATTTTAGAAACATGGATAATTCTGACATATTTTCAATTTTTTTAATCATATCATAAAATAGGTTGCGTTTCCGAGATATGTTGCCCCTCTCACAAAGATGAATGTGAACAAATCATTATTTTTTTTTTTTTTTTTTTTTCCAAATATAGGCTCCTATATTCTCTTCCTTTATGAATAGTGAGTACAGTGTTGTCAGGTACAGGGAAATTTCTCTGTTTTATGGAATTTTGAAGTCCACACAGGGAAATTATATAAAGATTGTTCAAGTGTAAACACGGAAATTTCTACCAGACGATATACCCAAAAGACCATGGTCAAAGTTTAAGAGAAACAGGGAATTATTGAGACAAAAAGGAAAATTATAAAGGTAAAGTTAGAGAAATTTCGTGGAGCAGACCTGGCAACACTGAGAAAAATGGCCGTGTGTAGTGGGTTGGTGACTGTCATTGATTTTGACTTTTGGACCAATTTCCTTTATCATTACCTGGCCATATACCTGTTCATCAAGCACTAGGGAACAAGGACAGCCGTATGTAAGAACCTTCATGGTGTATACGAAGTCGTGGTACCGGTACGATGGCTCTGTTGTTTGTCTATGGAGCCGCAGTCGTCGTACCGGTACCATGCCATCGTATACACCGTGAATGTTCTTGCATAAGGATCAACCAGGACAGCAGGAGTAAGGTATGATTTTTAAAAAGGTTTGGTTTGGCTGTACCTCCCCTTCATAATTAAAAGGACCCTGTGATCGTGTATGAGAATTGGTGGCTTCTGATTCCTCCTAACTATGCCACAAAACAAGCTAATTCTTTAATATAGATGTGTGTGTTTCGTGGCAATGATTGAAGGACTCTCTAAACTCCAAATTCCTGACTACATCATCAATAATCAAGATAAAAACAAAATGGCAGGTCGAGGTTCACTAGGCACTTGAGGTCTACTTTCATTAGTACTTTCTGTTGATATAGTTTCTAGCCGATGTAGGAAAAAGGTCTTCTCTTCGATATTCATATTTTGTCATTTAGGGTTTAAATCTCAGCTATGTCAGTGGTACATACATACTTCCCAGATAGTGTAATTGTAAGAAAAGTAATTTAAAAGTCGATATTGCGTACAAATGTTGCAACCAGGTCAAGTTAGCAAGCACTACCCCACCCTGCAATAGAAAAAAAAACCCAAACTCCAGCTTCTCAAACTCTGAGCAGCAGCAGCAGCAGCGGGCCCAACTGTGTACTATAGTAGGGTATAAACTAGTATGGCTCTTGTACATTATTGTCTCCGTGTATATAGTTGATTACTTGTACAGTGTATCTCTCTGGAAGTCCAGCCACGTAGGGTGTGCCAAACTGTTTGTTGTTGTTGTTGTTTTCACTGTGAATGAGTGTGAGTGATTGTTTCTCTGACATGTGATTTATGTATAAAGTGATATTGTAATAAACATTTGTAATGCGATAGGACAAGGTTTTGTTATTTCCTGTAAGAATTACTGCCCATGTTCCAAAGAATGAGTAGCCCGAGTCCATACTCATTCATCCACGAGTTGGCTACAGTTACTACAGTAGGCCTGTGTGTCTTTATTTCATAGCTCACATTCGGTGGCTGTCTACATACTATGCAGCGAGTAAATGTTTGTTTGTAAGGTATGGTTCTGCCAGTAGAAGAAGGAAGAGCTAGGAAAGTGGAGTCAGGGGACAGAATCAGTGTAGGAACTGGTGGTGGAGCCAAGTATGTACATACATTGTATTATAATGGGAGGGACGAGGAAGGTGGAGCAGGCAGATGGAGGGAGAGTGATGGAAGGAGGAGTGAGGAGCTGGGGCCTAGGAGGGATGGGGCATGAAACACATGAAGATTGATCAGTGCCTCACTCTGCCTGGGTCTGCCAGTCTGTCCTCAGCCACTCACTCAGTCAGTGCCTGGTGAGTTCGACGCGAGAGAAATCAGGGTTCAGGAATAGCTCGCGCTACTACGGAATCTACAAACTAATATTATCCTTGTAAGTATCTCTCTTACTCTAATTTTTTATAGTCAACAAACATTAGGCTAGCCTTGTAAGTCACTCTCTCTCATTTCCTTAATTAAGTGGTGGGGATTTTCTTGTGTCCTCTTTGATCGTATGAATACCGAGCATGGCTAACGTGGTAACAGATTGAGCTTAGGGCCATACTTTTAAAACCTTTCGCCAGGGCTGGCACTGGCTTTCGCCAACCGATCAGCGATTTCGTAATAATAAACATAGTGAGAGTGTTCGCCGGGCGCTTCTTCACCAGGTTTGTCGATAAAGTTAATCGTGTTGGAATAGCCAAGACCTTGCTTCCTATTTAAGTACCTCATTCGAAAGAAAATTGAAATTTTTGCAAAAAATGACACGACATCAGAGGGCAAATTTATGCCAGCATGCTCGAGTTCAGCCGTGAGTGTTTTCACACAATTGTTCCCTTCCCTCAAGCTTTCTCCATGAATTGCCTTGAATATTTTTCTCATAATCATTAACTGAGAGAAAAATTCTTCTGATGGTTCATGCAATTTTCCCCTGTTAATCATATCTATCCATGATTTTCCTTCTGCTCCAGATGTTCCTGTACTGTACCACTCTTACATCCTAGGTGTGGATATTTCGGAGAGAATTTTCTTACCATATATCCACCTATATATTGCAAAGCCTGCTCTTCTATAACAGTGCTTGTTGATGTGTTGTTAGTTTCACATTCCAGGGCAAGATTTTCAAATTCACTATTAGCTGTTACTTCGTTTTCTGCATTTTCCATATCCATGTGCATATTCTTAAAGAGGATGCTTGTCATGCACAACTCCAGGCTCAGCTCACAATCATATGACTCCATCTCATTCCTGCAATTAACTTTTAACTCTCTTAAGCATTTATCATCCCCGGGATCTTCACTGACGTTACTTTTGTGACTGAGCAACTTAATATCTTTCCTTAAAACATACTTCCTGAGTCTGTGCTTGAATGTGAAAGCGTCTGGATGATCGTGAGGTCCACTCATTTGTCTGATGCAGCCAAAAAACTGTTCCAGACAATCTTGATTCAACTTTAATTCTTGTCATGATGAAGTAAGATTATACTTATCTTTCAGCATGGCATGCAACCCTATCAGTGAATGGCATGACAAAATGACTACTTTTTGGAAATTGCAGAATGACCCTCTAAGAGAATTGTTTACCCTCATTGTTGACATCGGTTTTGCCATTTCTAACAGTGTGTTTGTCTGAATCTCACTATGCAGGCCAAAAGCACATCGCTCTTTTTTGTCACTGTGAATTGAGGAGTTCATTACATCAAACCATTCATCTGTTAAAGAAATCAAATCAGCAGTTTCTTTCCAGTTCTTGCTAACCATTAACCCCCTTTGTCCAATATATCGTATAGAATTAGCACAGGTCTTTGACAACAACTGAGCTGCATATTTTACTCTCTGCCTTTGCTGTCCTCGAACATTTAAGTGTGCCTCAGTTACCTTGTATGCTAAACCATACTCTGACTTTGTTTTCATTAGAATTTCACGAATGCTCTCATCTGTAATTATATTACCATTCTCTAATACAAATCCTGAATCTATTAAGTTATTCTTAATTAAATTGAGAAGGTGGGGAGCGTCAGCAAAAAGAGAAATTTCCCTGTCAGCACATGGGTTTTTAAAGGATACTGTCTTAGTTTTGACTGGATCAATTCCAAATTGTTTCCACACTCTAAGATTGGTTGGTCCTAAATCATGCACGATGACCACAACGGGATATCCTGCTAATTTTATCTTCTCTATCAGTTCTAACATAATGCGTTGCAAGTTCGTCTCATCATAAGCATAAAAAATTTGCTGTTTCCATTTACCAGCAAGGTCTCGCAACATGACAACTTGTACACTTTTGTGAGGTTTATATAGTCTGTCAGTACCTTTGTCGTAACTCCACTGCTGAGCAATACTCATTTCGTCAAATGAAATAACTGTAAGAGTTTCTTTGGGATCTAAAGTAGTGGACTTGGACTTCATAAGAGATAGTACTGACGACAGCAGTCCGAGTCTGATCATCAGCGGCTCAGTCTGGCGGGTGGCGAGCGTGACGTCACGCCACTCTACTCACCCCCCCTGAGCTACCTCACCAATCTGGGTGACCTGGTGTGTGTAGGTCGTGGGAATAGCCTGGCGAACGTAAGTCCGAGTGAGGCCCTTTCCTGTGAGTGACAAAATTTTTGTCTATCAAATTAAATAGATTATAAGTGTGTGTGTGTACCCGATAATTTTTCGAATTTGCAAGCTTCATCCTTCGCATTAGCCTACATTACATTAGTATGTGGTAAATGTATTGTGTGATATAAGAACTATTATGTGATTGATGGGGGTAATGAGCGGTGCACTGCATGTTAAGTAAAAACTCCGAAATTAATTAATTTTCTCTTGAATTATCGTGCTACATGAATCACGAAACAGGCTGAGTTATGATTCAGAAACATTGAGTTCAGCCACAAACTGCAGGATAGTGTAGGGTGGGAAAGTGGGTGAGAGTCAGAGAGGGGTGTTGCGTTCTTACTCCAATAGCCATCAAGTATCCTGCCAGCTGTCCCCTAAATGATACTAGACAAGCATTACTCCAATAATTTATTTTTATGGGCACACACTTTGAGTTTACACCAAGCAAGGGGAGGAATTCTGGACGTTAATCTGGAAGGCTAGTGAATCCTCCAAACCATGTCACAAAACAGATCCCCTATCACTAGTATTGAAGGGAACTGTATCGTGGCATAGATTGGATGAATCGGTAGCTCCACCAATCTCCCCCCCCCCCACCACACACACACAAAAAAAAGAGGGTTCTCCCCTTTAATCTCATGAACATATTTCAGAGGGTTGCGTATCGACCTATCCCTATAAGCGGCACGTGAAAAATGCTGCTGCCTTATGCATGCAAAATGATCGTTCCTTTCATTATACATTCCGTAAGAGTCATTGGATTATTGACGAAGACTTGTTTGGCTTCCTACCTACCAACCTACCAGATTATTCTACTAGTCTATCCTCCCTCCTGCTTCATTCTCAGCTAATCAACTCGTCTACAAATCTATCTCTCAGCTAACCAACCTACCTCCCTGCCTTACAGCTAACAAACTAACACCAACCAGCCTCTCGCCTAACCAACCAACCAACCTCCCTACCTTACCGCTATCAAACTAACTGACCAATCTACCTCACCGCTAACAAACCAAGGGACCAATCTACCTCACATCTAACAAACCAACATACCAATCTACCTCACCGATAACAAACCAACTGCCCAATCTACCTCACCATGCACTAACAAACCAACTGACCAATCTACCTCACCGCTAACAAACCAAGGGACCAATCTACCTCACATCTAACAAACCAACATACCAATCTACCTCACATCTAACAAACCAACATACCAATCTACCTCACCGATAACAAACCAACTGCCCAATCTACCTCACCATGCACTAACAAACTAACTGACCAATCTACCTCACCGCTACCAAACAAACCAATGTAACTCGGCTAACCAATTAACCAACAAACCAACCTATCTTACCTAACCAATAATCCATCCATCCATCCATCCAGCTAACCAACCAATCAAGCAAACTACTACCGTATAGTTTATGAACACTCTAGGGGTATATTAGGCTACATCACACTTGCATTAATTAACTAAACTTTCCGGATTGGCTTGGCGTATCGACCAAAGAAGCGAGACTCACAACTTGTGCCTCGTATACTCTGATGGATCTTATTTTATAATGTATTATACCCCCACAAGAACCAGAATTGCGATGATTCAATGGTCTACAATAACCCAACTATCCATTTTAGAACCTCACTGGGTAGCTTCCTCTGTCGGGAGTGGTATAAACGACTAGGATTGAATTTAAAGTGTGCACTAAGTGTAAAGTAAGCACTGAAACGGAAGAAACCCAGGGTATCGTCTCCTGGGGCCAAAATTTGTGGTGATTGATTACATAAAGTATGTACCGGTACGCTAGTGGCGAGCCCTCTGCTGGGAGCATTCACTGTGGGAGGGAGGGGTAAGGAGGGCGGGGGTAGTTGAGGAGGGTAAGGAGCATGGTAGGGAGTGTCTGTACATGAGAGGTGAGAAATATATTATAATATTATTATAATCTCTAAAACACTAAAATAACAAGTGTATTGTATGTGTCAGTTTACCTGTAAAACATTTCTCACCTCTCTATACAGACACTCCCTACCCTCCTCAACTCCCCCCGCCCTCCTTACCTCTCCCTCCCACAGTGAATGCTTCGAGCAGAGAGCTCGCACTAGCCGCTAGCGTTTCGGGTTGACTATCTCAGTCCACGTTGACAACGCTAATAGGTGGACCTCGCAGGAGTGCGGCCTGGCTGCCACTGCCAACTGAACCTGGTGAGTGTGGTTACTGCGCTATTGGTGATGTTGACGATGGTGTGGTACAGGTACGATGGCTCCATAGACAAACAAGAGAGCCATATTACTGGTACCACGCCATCGTCAACACCACGAACGTTCTTGCAATGGACCCATAGTATAAGGATGGATGGTAGTTAGCAGTGATGGCGGCGGAAACTGAAATGTAAGATCGGAAAAAAAAACCCTGAATACACAAACAGCTGTCACTGAAATTGTGTCATGGGCGGCATCGATAGAACACTATAGATGGCTCTGAGGAATTAACTTGTAGACAATAATTATCACGTATCAAGGAAGTAGCCTAAGGATAATGAGTAGGCGTATGCATGGAATCACAGACATGTATAGCTTTACATCGTAGGCTACAGTCTAGGTTAACTTAGGGTAAAATGAACGCCAAAAGTCTTGTCACGTTTATTCTCTTAATTAACTCCATCACTCCTGCTGCTATGTTCCTTCCTCCATATACTTTCAGAACTCGCCTTACATATATATGCGTATCTACTTGTAGTTGAACCACAAACCTTAGATTTTAGATACAGGGCCATATTCAAGGACATTCGTGGTGTATACGATGACTCCATAGACAAACAGTAGAGCCATCGTACCGGTACCACACCGTCGTATACACCACAAATAATCTTGAATATGGCCCACAGACCTGACTATTTGCCACGAGAATTAGTTCACACACTGTTGTTTTCGAGGGTTTACATTTTACAATATAACACTACGAAATTGAAATACATTTTTATTATTAGGTTTATTGTTTTACAGTCATAGTCATTTGGTAGACCATTCATTGCAGTCTTTTCAGAATAATAACCTCTCTCTCCATATAGCCTGTGTAAGGATTCCTGTGGCCAACCATATATTACAATAAAAAAGTTACTTATGCTCTCATGTTTGACCAGGACCACAGGCGAGACAATTAAGCAACTTTTGTAGTGATAATGGCCCGACCACTGAAGGAGGTGCTGCAGGACCCAGAGGTGCTGGCAGACATTCACCAACATCCTCATACCTTCAGGTGAAAGAAATTATTGGCAGACATTCATTAACACCCTCTTACCTTCAGGTGAAAGAAATGATTGATAATTAACAATCCACCTCTAGGTTTGTGGCCAAAGCCTTAACATTAGGGGCCATATTAAAAAAACATTTGTGGTGCATACGATGGCATTGTACCGATACGATGGCTCCATAGACAAACAGTTGAGCCATCGTACCAGTACCACACCATTGTATACAGTATACACCAATGTTACTAAATATGGCCCCAGGATTAATAATAATAAGTAATTGGCAACTTATAAGTAAACCCTACCGGTACTAAGTTAACTTCCTGGCAAAAATCTTATGGTCGATTTGAAGAGGGCTCTATACCTCTATTATCATGGCACATTATAATAATGTTTTCAAGTGTATGTACATGTGTGTACATGTATCCTTATTATCGTCAATAGTGCAGTATGTTTGATATACAGTAGTTGGAATGCTGTAATTTGGCATACTGAGTGCAACCACTACTATATTCCCATAATGCAAAATATAGACTTTGTGTTTATAATGTTGGCCGCATACTTTTCTACAGTACGGAGGGTTATGTGTTAGGTTCAGGGTGTGTGTTTGTGTTTCAACAGAATTACTCAGAAAGGGTAGTATGCATTTTTGCGAATGTTATTCAAAGTACTGTAGAAGATAAGAAAATACTATAAATGGATAGCATCAACATATATTTCAAGTTGTATAGTTCCTGTACTGGTACTGTACTGCTAAAATCTAATGCTTATTGTGCAATATGCAGGATAGAGCTGTGGTCATTGTACTGGACTTTAATAGTAGCACACACACACTTCCAGGTTCTGCAGAGGCGCCTCCCTCCTCGTGACATCAACACACTGGCCGCCCCACAACTATTTCGTACTGGGTTCGGCCGATGGGACAAAAGGAGAGGACGATGGTGGACACAAAGAGACAGGCTCTTTGGTGGCTATAGAGGGACCCATGGCCAACGTACTCAGCGTCCTGGCCCATACATTAAACTTCACGTGAGTCTGGATAGTGTAAAGAGTCTACTTATAGAAACATATCACATACTCATATACAGAAGTGGTGCCCATAGTTTGTGGGAATCAGTTGCCATCCAATTCAGTCACAACAAACGACCCCCGACAACTGTACTTCAGTTCAATATAGATTCATTAGTAGTGTTTTGTGAGGGAAAAGCCTGATCCTCTTATAGGGTGAATAACAGGTGTGGTGCTAGGCCACATGTGGTCGAATTAAGGCAGAATTAGAAACATGAGAAATGAAATTAATGTATATTTCCAATTGACTTTTAGAAAAGTACATTAATTAAGTCACAGCAGTGATCTGAGCACTAAGTTTTCACTAGACATTTCTTTTCTGTCTGCCTCATTTTAACCACCATGTGTGTTTATATGTATATTGCAATGATGATGATTATGATGATGATGGAAGTAAGGATAATTGGTCTATTGCAGGTACAAGCTGATCACTCCTTCTGACAACCTGTGGGGAGGCCAGCTGCCAAATGGATCCTGGACAGGCATGCTGGGCCAGGTGATCAAGAAGGTGGGCAGAGAGAGAGTTTGTTAAAATATTTCAAAACTTCATATCAGTTTACATCCACCATATTTTGGATGTTGTCGTTATTATAGTTGTAGCCAGTTTGCACTGATATAACTTCTGCTAAATTTTCTGCATGGAATATTAATGCAGAGAATTCTTTCAACATCATCTCATCACTGTTGATTTTAACAGTCCTCTCTTTTCCTTGTCTTTTGTCTTTTATGTTAGGTAAAAATGAACAAAAAAATTGTTTATGCTTGATCAGGGTTAGGTGAGGAGGCAAGATGTCATGTTGTCAGAATATAAAAAAATGCTTGCTACCATCCAGAGCAGGCCTTTTTTAATATTTTACTTCAACAATTAGGGCTACAAAGTATGTCACATGAAGGAATCTATGGCATATTGCAAAGTGTTCAAAAAGAACTACACTGTATTACCATATTCTCACAACTATTCTCACAGGAAGTGGACCTTGCCTTGGGACCCTTCTCTGTCACCCTGGAGAGGACAAAGGTTGTGGGCCTTACTACTGGAGTAATGATAGATGACCGCTGTCTGTTGGCTGCCAAAGGGGCCACTGAGGTGAACCCCTGGAGCTTCCTAATGGTGCTGATGCCGTCAGTGTGGGTGTGCCTGGCTGCTACCTTGCTGCTTGTATGGGGGACACACATGCTTCTGGTCTTTGTCATCAAACGGCCAGTGGACTGGAAACTGATGGTGGAAATTTATTTCCGTCTGCTGCGCACTCTTTTTAATCAGAGTAAGGATACATTATGGAAAAATTGTATACTGTCACATTGACAAAATCTCCTTTAGGTTATACTTGTAATTTTTTCAGTGCTATTCAAGTGCATTCTTGATCAATGATTTAATGACACCAGTTATCCTATCAAAGGAGGTCCTATTTTAAATGTATGCTCATTGTGAGTCATCAGTTGATGTAGGATGAGTGTTGATTATTAAAATCTTCATAAAATGGAGAAATGATTTGCCAAATCACATGGAGAATTTACAGGGACCCAATATTTGTAAGCCCAAGCTGTGTTTGTAATTTTTTCAGAACTGTATAGCATAGATATTCATTACTAAATATTTGCTTTGCTTTTTATGCTAAAGTATTGGAAAATAATTCTCCTTTTACAATATTTGGACATACTTATGTTTATGGTCAATCTCTATTTGCTCAAACTAATTTTCAGACCATACGAGTGTTGAAGGTGTTTACAACCACAAATGTTTTCCTCTTCCTAATCTAGTTAGTTCAAAATGAAGAGCTCCTTACCTGTTTATTGTAGATGTGAACTGGCGAAGTGTGACTAGCCTGGAGAGGGTCTTGATGGGTGTGTGGCTGTTGGGAGGACTGGTGATGACTTGGTGCTACAGCAGTAACCTCACCTCCTTGCTGGCAGTCAGACGTATCCCCCAATCCATACAGACACTCAGAACTCTAATTGATGACCCCAGCCTCACCCTCATTCTTACGCCCAACACTATTATTACAACCGCCCTTGCTGTGAGTTAAGAACCCTGCCTTATTCCCTCCCACTCTCTCACTCTTTCTTTGAGGTCAGGATATACTTCTAACAGCCTGAACATTAGTACAGTAGTGTACAAACAAATAAGTGCTTAATTTGTGTGTGTTTTTAGCTACTTTCATTTTGATTATTAGAAATGTTACCTGTGAGATTATAGTGTTTACAATCCCATGGTATATACTGTGGAAAATGTTCTCCAAGTGCTGTATATGTGATGCTACAAAATAACTCCATTATTTACTGTAGATTGTTAGGTTAAAGGATCAAGAAAGGATACTGATGAACAAAAGTTTAAGAATACAGCACTAAGAGTGATGATGATATAATGTTTTCATCTCCAGAACAGAAAACATTTGGGAGTTTATTTAGGGGAAAACCTCTTTTTTTTGTAAATTGTAGGACTCCTAATTCCTCCAAACTATCCCTGGAAACAAATCACCGCAGTGAGACTAATAAGAGATCTTATTTTAGTTTGAAGGATTCAGTAAAAGCTCCAACTTACCATCGAGAGTGTCTCCCCTTAAGATCTGTACAGTATATCGGAACAACCCGTCAAGGATTATGAGAGGCATTCAAATAGCTACTGCATCTGTGAACTTATTCCCAAAGTAGCCAGAAAAATTAGGTGGTAGTGTGGTAAGAAAGTAAAATAATTATATTATAAGCACACTATAGAATAAGTCTCTATTTTATGAAGCTTTTGAATGCACTACCACAATTTTTATATGTGCAATTTCAGCATAGCCAGGAGGGGGAACTGAAGGAGGTACACAGACTTGATTCAGCTGGTCGGACTGTCTATGTCCAGATCAATGACTTCCCCCGTACCCTGGACACACTGGTGAAGCAAGATGACCACGTCCTCCTCGGCACCACCAGCGTTATGGCCACCCTCATTGCTCAGTCCTTCTCTCAGACAGGTTATTAGTCCATTTTCCAAGTTACTGGTCCATTTTCACTGTTAATAGTCCACTTTTCACAAATATTGACCCATTTCACAGGTTGTCCTATTTAAACCTATCTTGGCTAAGGAGTACAGTACTTTTCAACACAGATTGAGGGTTTGAATAGCCCCTTAGGGATGGGTAGGCAATCCACAAACCCCGATAAAAGCCTTTGCTAATTGATGTGGCTTGTTGTTGCACTTCTGTCTTGGTTGGCCCTTTAGGGAAACTTCATGATAGAGTGGGTGGGGATTTGGGCCATACTAACCTTTTGATGGATTGCTCTATACTGTACAGATGGATCATAAGAACATTTAGTCTGCATTGCACTCTTTATATAGTAGGCTGCATAAATACCTTTAGCTTATTATAGCTAGATTTATTTTCTTCATGTGTATCTCAATTCTGCAGGGGAGTGTTCCTTCTATTTGTCCCGCCAGAAAGTCATATCCAACATACATTCCATGGTGGTGCAACAAGGCAGTCCTATCCTCCCCGCCATCAGCTACAGGTCAGTGTTCTAGGAAAGTAGCCACTGACTGGAAGGACATCTTTTTGATGAAGTAGTATGCTACTGATTTTTCCAACCTATGCCTGGAAACAAATCACTTCAATGTCACTAAAAGGGTATCCTTTTCACAGCATTATTTGGAGGATTCAGTAGCACTTCAATTTATTGTCAAGAGCTTTTTCCCTTAGGCTCTGTCCACACAATCGAGCAGTGCCTGGTGGGCAAATATTATTACCAAAACCAGGTCCACACACACATTTGGTAGGTGGGTGGCAGGCACAATAGTGTAGAGCATGCCGGGAACGGCTCCATCTGGTTACACTGCTAAAGAAGCAAGAGAAATAAGCTTAGCAGGCACTGCTTGATTGTGTGAACATGGCCTTAAAGCCAAAGTATTGTACAAAGGCCCTTCATTTAAAATTGGAAATGTGATTGCCAAGTTTGGTAAATAAAATATTTGCTTACAATACAGTACAGTATAAGATTTTTGTGATGAAAGTGTTTAGGGTTTTTCCAGTTCATATGTATTAAAAACACACTGCTTGGTACCACATGTAACTAATGACATCAAACACTGTACCAATCACAAAAAAGGTAATTACACAGTGCATACTGTTTTGCAGGGTGAGGCAGATGATAGAGGCAGGACTGTACACACACTGGGTGGAGACACGTCTGCGTAACTACACTCGCTGCCGCAAATCCCCTTCCTCCATTACTGTCAGGACCTCCATTGCTCTCACAGGCATATGGGTAAGTAGCATTATTATTACCTTAAAGGGGATAATTTATGCTAAGTGTTTTAGAGGGCTACTGAGTCATCCAATTAGTGCATTATAATAACAAATCCCTTACTTGTATACTGAGGTTCTGTACAGTACAGTAGTCTGTTTCCTGGTATATTGTGGAGGAATCAGTAGCCCTCCAATTCGCCAAAAGTAAAAATTGATCCAATTAATGCTGTCACTTTATGAATTAATATAACAAAACTAATCCCACCTAAGCATGCACTACTGCACTCCAAGTTAACTGAATATAATTGTACTGTAGAATAAATTAAGCTAACCATTAACCTGAACTAACTTAACCTAACCCAGGGCATGGTGGTGGTGCTTTATGCAGGACTCGTTGCTGCCACGGCCACCTTCTTTGTGGAGCTGGTCATCGCTAGAATCTATCCTGCCGCTCAGACCTAAGAGATTTTTTATTTTATTTAAGCCTAGATGAAAAACACCATATAGGAAAGGCTTATGGGTGGGAGGGAGGGATTTTCTTTTTCAAACGTTTACAAAGAGAAATGTTGGGTGGAGGTAGGTTAGAATTTTTTTATTTTATTTTCTTGTTTCTCAGACAACTGCAAATCCATCTCATGAAGAATTGTTAGAGAATAAGAAACTAGATCATTGTCCTATGTCTATTACCTCCCGATGTATAACTGTAAATATGTTTTTCGATCTATCTGTAGCACTTGCAGAATCTGTATAAATCATAAACTAGTACGATAATCTAAATTAGCCATTTTCTGTGGGAAATTATCTTTAGAATACAGAATTGTCCAATCAGAGAGGAGCATATAGTCCTATAAGGTGAGATTTTGGGAACATAAGATTGCATGTAGTATGAGATATGTATTGTGGGTGTTAGAGCAATTGATGTGGAGTATAAAGTGGCTAGGTAGGTGAAATACATTACATTGAGGTGGTTTAAATACTAGGGAGATGACATGAAAGGCACACAAACTTGCTGCAGCCTCCACAAACTCACACCACAATACTACTGGTATCACATCTTACACCCAGCCCACCCCAAACCAGTCTCCAGAAACATATCCATACTCATATCACTCACCAATCCATCCAAACACTCAAGAACAACACTCGGCTGCATGCACGACCTCCTGATATCCACTCATCTGAATCCTCCCTTCCCCATGAGGACAGAATCCACCTGGCCAGGCTGCGATGTGGCCACTGCCCAGCCTTTCTGACATTAGAAGCAGCTGGATGCCTGTCCAGGATGCAACATAGCACCCTATTCTATTAAACATTATGGGAGACTGCAATGCACACAACCACACTCGCCAACAACACAACATACACTCTCCGGTTCAGACCATGGCCTTGCTCATGAGCACAGGGCTGCTCGGCCAGACAGCTTGAGGAACTTCAACAACATCTCTCACGGACCACTACTATCGGCAGCCATAACGCTTGTACTACTCCTGTTGCTCCCCACTAACAGGTCAGTCTAATAATCGATCATCCACAATAATAATTATCCACATATGGGTATCTCAAACAATTTGCTGTTAATGTTTTCGCATTCACATATGCTATTTTTAAGTCATGCTTAGCTGCTTGTAGTAAATTAAAAGATGGTACTTAATGTATTTATTGGAAAGTTTATCAGCTAAGGAACGGATGGAAGCTGTCAAATTTTTATGAGTTATCCCTTTATGGATGATTATTTTTTTACCATGACTGTACTGTACATGTAACTATAATGACTTTGTGGAGGAGGTGAAATATAGAGTACCATAATTATGTTATTTAAATTCACGAGACCTGACTTAGAAGAGTCAAATCAATAGTTAATAGAATTAACTGTCATAGAAAGTAATTGTAGGGTGGCTTACAAATTGGAATGGTGTTTAAATTTTAGTTTTGTTTACAGTCTTGTGAAATTAGTTATGGTGAAAGGATTTGGAAATTAAATAATGTAAAGTTCATTATAAATTTAATTAACTGACAAGTATGGAGGTATTAAACAGTCATTGAAATGATACATATTTTTTATTGCAGGTGGTGTTGGTGTGCCAGTATGCAGTCCTAACTTATTGGAGTTTGTTTGCCCGGCATGTAAGATACTCTCCCTGACTGCTTGGAGGGAACCTGACACATTATCTTTGGCAGAAGATTGAGGCTTTCTCTCTAATACAGTTACTGTAGGAGAGTTCTTAATGCATACAAAAAAATTCCCTAATGTATATATACATGTTGGATCTGACTCCAGTGGACAGGGATGGTGAGTGTACAAGAATGGAGGTGGAGAAAACTCACTTAAAGTTGTGAAAAGTCTTATTGGTTGCTGATACTTTATAATAATACATCTTTTTATCTGCCATTTGGTTTTCTTCACCTTTCCTATTCATGGAATTCTCCTAGAACAAGAACGGAGTACAACATGATACAAACCTATGTAAATGTACAGCCATGGCTGATAGTGCTGGACCAGGGTCCAAGGAGTGTTGGAGAGCAACTGAACAGAGTTCGAACAAGTGAATTTTCCAAACCATTCTCGGCGTTGAGAGAGGTTTAGAAGACTCGCTTTTTCCAACACTCCTTGGACCCTGGTCCAGCACTATCAGCCATGGCTGTACATTACTGATTATCTGAAGACTCACTTCACCTGGCAGGGACTTGTACAGCAAAGTTCACCAGCTGCTGCGATGTAAAAAAGATTGTATTAATTTAGTGGATTTTGCCTGTACAAAAGTAAGGTATTTTTATGATTCATTTTGAAACTACCATGGAATATCTTATGCAAATATCAAAATTACTGGAAAATGTATTACCACTTTCATTTGTGAAATAAAATTTGACTTTGAAGCAAATGGGTTGATTAACTTAATCCTTCAGTGTGATGTATGATAAAGTTATGGAAGGGAGTTTATTTACCCCCATCCTCTATTGTATACCCTAGCATACCTTTAGTTGACCATAATACTCTCTTGCTTAATCAGGTTACATTAGGATTAAAGTTTCCTGGCAACAATAGTAAAGAAACTCCCTTCGCAACAGTGACTGTCATGATTGTATGGTGTGGTACAACAGTAAAATCTTTGTTTGAAAACAGAATAATTGGTATGGGTCTGTTAAATTATTATTCTCAAGAATAGTCACTTTTGTACAAATAAAATTATGGGTGACAATTGCTGAAAATAATAGTTTGAAGGATTGTCCTATAAAGTGAGATATTGTTGGAAGACCTCAATACACAAGAGTACTTTTCTTTAATTAAAAGACAATAGGCACCTGTTAAAGTTTGGTGTATGAGAAAAGTTCTGAAAAACTGAAGAGGTGGAAAGGCCAAATTCCAAGGATGGATGGATAGTGTAGTGGGATGCTGAGAGGAAGAGTTAGAAGAGCAAATGGAACTGGGCGACTATTAACATTGGATTAGACGAGAGCAAGATGGAATGAATATTTTGATGACTATGGATGAGGTGAGGTGAGGTTGTATGAACTTCAAACTTGAAAAAATATAAATATATGGGAGGATGTGAATTGTCAGCAGCTGTGGGTAAGAAAGTTGTGGGTCAAAATGTGCAGAAGATGGTGTTGGAGTGATTCTGTGTAAGCTCGAGGTGCATCCATGTGAATTCAAGAGATTAAGTACTTGTCAGATTTTACAAGTATAGCCTACAGGACATGATTAAGAGAATACCAATGAGCTACAGTGTGTTGTGATTGGTAATGAATACAGCAGAATTGAGACTGGACCACTGAATGTGATTGCAGTGAATTATTAATTTTGTGTAATTCAAGAAAACCAACTCATATTTCAACATAAAAAAGTACACTTGTTATACATAATTTCTGACCAGCAGGTCTATGAGCTCCAAGTCCTCTTCTGTCCATACCTGAATTGCATATTAAAGAAGATATTTGCAACTACTGTACTTTGATGGTCAAGATATACGGAAAATTTTATGCATTTCCAGACCTATACCTTAATATATGTATTTAGAGTATGGCCTGTGTCTGGTCACGACTAGGCCTAATAATTCCTGGTCAGAAATTATGTATCATGAGAGTACAGTACACAAGTATTTATATGACTATGAAAGAGTCAAGAAAAATCTGAGTATGTTCTTGCACAAATACAATTGTTGAACACAGGAGTGAAGAAAGTAAAGATGGAGAAACTATGAAACAACCTTGCTCTAACAAAGAAATATGTAAGGTGGAGAATGAGCATACAATAGGATGAAAGTCATGTTAAAAATTTCATAAAGTAGTTTGTAGAAACGAAAAGTGCAAGAATAAATTAAAGGAACTCTGAGTAAAGATTTGGTAATGCTGAGAGGTACGGTATGACAAAAAGTTATAGCAGCAGAAGAGGAGAACTGGGGAGGAGAATGAATGAGAATTTCACTTAAAATGGGAAGCTGTTTTGAAAAAGGTCAAGGAAGGCAGAAAAGAATCAGGGAAAAATGGGTGAAAATGTAAAGGATAAGAATCACAGTCTACTCGTGGCTGCAAATGATGGAGAGAATGATGAAAGAAATTGTGAGAAACAAATTAATGAATGGTCATGGAGGGAATATGGCAAATGTTAGCATGATTACTTTTGGTGGAATCCAGAAGAAGGGATGATAGAGGAAAACAAAAGAGGTTAATAGATTAGACCTATGTAGCTGTGGATGAAAGATTACAGAAGGATGTGATGGATACTAAAGTGGTGAGAGGAATGATTCAATGCTCTGACCATTTTGCAGTCTTGGTAAGGATTAGGGTCAGGATAATAGTGGGAGTGCAGTAATAGGGATGATAGGGTGGGAAACAATAGGAAGGACAGCCTACAGCTCGTTTGAGAGCATGGAAAAAAAATATAATTCTAATAATAATAAGAAAAAATAGTTGTAGTTCTAATTTACCATTAAAATATTTAGTGTGCTTAATAATAATCTGCAGCCTTCACCCCTGGTAACTGATAAATAACTGTAAATGACAGAAAGTAATGCATTGGCAAGTCATTCTGTCTCTTTCAGACTCTCAGTATCTCTCTCTCTCTCTTCCACATACACACACTTAATATATTTACAGTGATAACCAGTAATAACAAAACTAAAAACAATTTTAGGAACTGAATTTGGACAAGGAATAGCTTCCAAGGATAATTCATATAATAGATTAATTTTAGACACGTAATTGTGGCAGTGGTACGAAATCTTATTTTATCGTACCAGTACGGTACAGTTCTTTGGGTATAGTACGAAATTACTGTACGATATTTTGAAGAGTGCGGAATTACTATATATTTTTTGTACCATACCGTACTGCCACCCTTGGTCATATGCCTTCTCCAAATCCATAAATGCTGCATACAACTTCTGTCTCTTTTCCAGATATTTCTCCACAACGCACATCAAGGAGAATATCTGGTCTACAAACCCTCTTCCCTTCCTAAACCCACCCTGCTCCTCACCCAACCATTTCTCTGTTTTCACTCTCACTCTCTCAATCACTACCCTACAGTACACCTTCCCTACTACACTAAGCAGGCATATCCCTCTCTGATTAACACATACTCCTCTCTCCCCTTTACCCTTATACAGAGGAACTATAAATCCTGATTTTTACACCCCCTCAACTACTATCTCACCGTCACACTTCAGCATCTCACCACACACTCCATCTATTCCTGATGCTTTACCCATCCCCACCTTCTTTAAAGCCTCACTCACTTTTGCCCTTCTGATCCCCACCTCCTCCTCCTCCACTACCTCTCTTCTTCTTCCTCCCATACCCCACCCACCTATGTTTGCCAGCGTTCCACTTCCTTCATTCAACAACTCATCCAAGTGTTCTCTCCACCTCTCAACTCTACCACACTTCTCTACAATCACCTGCCCATTCTCGTTTTTCACAACCTTACTACTTCCTTTGTTACCCTCCCAGATTTTCTTGACCTCTTTCCAGAACAATTTCTTACACTCCCTCCAATTCTCACTTAAATTCCTTTTCATAAACACCGGTATGAACAACTGTGAGCGATAGCAGTAGAGAATGATATGCTGAGGAGTGTAGGGTGCAAAGAACTGAAAGGGTAAGATATAAATATAGTAGATCTATGAAAAGTGTGGTGAGTAAATAACTCAGAGAGTACCGTTGCAAGAAAACAGTAGGAGATGGAATAAGATGTAGAAAGAATGGACAGAACTTGGAAGCTGAAAAAGGTGTATGTGAGTGACAATGAGGGCAAAGAAGACAGGGAAGCCCTAAGAGACAATGGTACGATATGGTGAGTGATTGTACAAGAAACTATGAATGGGTAAAGCCCAAAACTTGTGCATGATTGGCAAGAGTGGAGTATTTGCTGGAGGAAGTGTATGTATGTTAAGGCTGGCAACCCAGTTTTAATTTCTTGACAGTTTATAGAATGGCTTCTTACACCTAAGGTAAATTAAGCATCTTTGTTGTGACTGTGTGAACTTAGGAGGATGAGGGGGGGGAGGGGGAAGAGAGAATTTTGTGGGCATGAAAAGGGAAGTAAATGTAGGTGTGACCCACATCACTGTATAGAATGTCCCTCTCATTATCTTTCCTTATTTCCCCCTATCCCTGTGTCTGGAGCCATTTCACCATTTAAAAACAGAAAATGGAGTCTTGATGATTATGATGAAGCATATTGTGTGAAGTCTAATCCTACAGTGGAAACAATATACAGTATAATGTATAGTAAATGTTTGCTTAACTTGTTGATAGGAAGGTGTTCGGCCTTGTTCACAGTGATGACTTGACATGAGGTCTGCAGTGATGTGCATGTTGGTCAGGACACAGCAATGCTGGAGTGGGAAGAGTAGTTCAGGCAGAGCAGGACAAGGCACACTGAAATCAACGATAAATATAAGACAGTGTCTGATGAATCTAGTTTGCCCAGGATAGGTCTTGGTTGTCTGCCCAGGTTCAGACTAGGTTAGGTTTGGTCATTTCAAATCAGGATAATTCTGTAAAAAGTATTATTACCTATCTGAGTACACATTAATTGCTTATTTTACCCCTAAATTTCCATCAACATTCAAGCCCTGCCTTCTTTATGGGGAGTATCCAGCCACTTGGGGTAAAACATGGTCAAAATATACTGTAACCCTTTTACTTCATCAATTAAAAGCAGGGATTAATGGATGATTAAAAAAAAAGTTGGAAAAAAAAAATAGTGATTTCCATTTCTGTGGCTCAATTTATACTTTACCCAAGGAAATAAAACATTCATAAACTGTCATGTTTATATGTTCTAGAATAAACCTGATCTGACCTAACCTAACCCAATCTAGTAGACTTGGGCAGACTACCAGGACCAAACCAAGACAAAGTGATTTAATTTAAACATACAACATTTCTTAATGGAATGGAAAATGTATATTTTAAAATCATCTATAAATACAGTGAAGGAAGTACCAGGTTAAACACTTGCAAACTAAAGAAAAGGAGACATTGGGATTAGAGAAGACAAGGTACTGTAAATGAGTCCTTTAAATATTATCACAAATCACCACCAACAGTAGCCTACATGGAAGGAGCTTGTTTTGTGGCATAGTCAGGAGGAATCAGAAGCCTCCAAATCCCATACACGATCACAGAGTCCTCAATTAATGTAAGGATAGTTAACAATTGCAACAGTCGTTCAATGCAAGTTTAGTCACTGCTCCCACTATTGGTGTTTTTAAGGACCCGGTGATTGTGTATGAAAACTGATTCCTCCTGACTATACCACGAAACAAGCTCCTTCCATATAGGCGTGTGTGTGTGTGTGTGTTTTTCGTGGCAATATTTGAAGGACTCATTTACCTCCAGTTTTCTTATTACATCATGGGGTCCTTTAAGGGGAAAGTTTTGTGTTGGTAAATCTGGAGCAACTGAATCCTCCATACTTATTATTTTTGCCCCGTTTTCAACCCCAATACAAACATGGGGGGACCCGTGGGAATGGGGGGTTATGGGTGGGGGAAAACACACATTTCACTATGGTTCTGCCTTTATAATACACTTCCTTCCATTATTTCCGTTGCTTATAGTGATAATCCACGTTCTTAAAGACCCATGATATCACGGATAAGGCGGCTTTCAGGTGAGGAGACAGGCTTTCTTATATCCTGGAAGTTTGCCCAGGTTAGGTCCCGGTAGTCTGCAGTGGTCTAGGTCATGTTAGGTCAGACTAATTTCCAAATTGACCATAACCCAGCATTCCCACAGGTTCCCCATGGTTGCATAGATTAAAAGTGTTTTAGAATGGTCCAAAATAGTGGGTAATGATACTAAAATACACAATATAGTGAATGGAGTACTTCTTTAATTTTACCAAAGAAAAGATACCGGTAGATATAAAAAACTTATGTCAATATGGAATACCTACAATGAGAGAACACAGTAAGAAATTAATTAAAAGAAGAGGAGATAAAGATGTACAGATATATATATAGTTTTCCAAATAATGTAATAGACGAATGGAACAAATTACCAGAAGAAGTGGTGTGTCAAAAACATACATAATTCAACTTATTATAACAAATTAGCCCCAGTCACTTTATGATAGTTTACACCGGTTATATCCTGGTAGTTTGCCCAGGTTAGGTCCCGGTAGTTTGCCCAGGTTAGGTCCCGGTAGTCTACTGTGGTCTAGGTTAGGTTAGGTTAGGTTAGGTTAGGTCAGGTGAGGTGAGGTCAGACTAATTTCCAGATTATGTTTGTAAAACGGGTCATATCTCGAAAACGGGGCATCTCCGAGAGAAACACCATAGATGAAAAGTGTGTTAGAATGGTCCAATATAGTAGGTAATGATACTAAAATACACAATATAGTGAACCCAGGGTAAATATTGAATGAATTACCGTTATTGGGTACGGTTTTTCTACCTTCATTACCCACTTATTTAGACCATTCAAAGACTATTTTCTTCTATGGCATTTTCTCCGCAAATGCCTCATTTCCAAGATAGGGCATATTCAAATGGGGCATTTTGAAATTAGCCTGACCTTACCTGACCTAACCTAACCTAGACCGCATCAGACTACCGGGACCTAACCTGGGCAGACTACCGGGACCTAACCTGGGCAAACTACCGGGAAATAACCGTGGTAAAGTACAGAAAATGACCGGGCCAAAGTACTGGGACCTAGCCGGATCTGGCAACACTGCTACAAAACGGTAATTCTTTCAATAAATACCGAACCCAGTTCTTCTGTAAATTTACCAAACTTAATATAACTTAATAAACTTAAAATAACTTTATAAAACTTAATATAATATAATATAACTTAATATGATTTAATATAACTTAATAAAACTTAATACAACTTAATAAAACTTAATATAACTTACTTACCCACGACGGGATGGCAAAATGTTCCTCCATTTCCTTATAATAATAATAATAATAATAATAATAATAATAATAATACGTCCACTTGTTGCTGAGGAATGACAACAAAAATGGCTACGGTCCTGTCAGTGTTGCCAGGTCTGTCACTCATCATCTGTCAGTGTTGCCAGGTCTGTCACTCATCAGCTGTCAGTGTTGCCAGGTCAGGTGGTCTGCTTGACGAATTTCCCCCTCTTTAATTATCATCTGAATTTCCCTTTTTACCTCAACTTTAACATCAAAATTTTCCTCTTTTCCTCAGCTTTAACATCAGAATTTCCTTTTTTACTTCAACTTTAACATCAGCAGAATTTCCCTTTTAACCTCAACTTTAACAGCAGAATTTCCCTTTTTACCTCAACTTTAACAGCAGAATTTCCCTTTTTACCTCAGAAATTCTCTGTTTACTCTTGAAAATAATCGGACATTTACCATCTTCTTGATATTTCGTCTGGTAGAAATTTTCCCCATTTTCTCTTGAACAATCTCTATATAATTTTTCCATTCCCCATACTTGGCAACACTGCAACAAAACTTGGCTATACCTTTTTTATGAGGGTTACCAACTTGCTGATGATATGCTATTTCCCGCCCATACCAACTCGTGCTGTGCTATTTCTCGCCCAATTCTACCAATCAAATTTATTATTATTATAGCCACCAGCAGTATTGCCAAGGTTCAACATCTCTATTTCCTTATGCAGAGAACTATATACTTGCCCAGACTTCCCATACATATAAATTACTCTATTAAACTTTGTCCCTGCATTGCGACTTCCCATTTAATTTAGGTGAGATTTTCATGTTGGTATATTGGAAGGCTACTGATTTCTCCTAACTATACCACACCTTGCAAGTGATTGAGGATATAATAGTATGAAGAGAGAGAAGGTGAGTGTGAGGTGGGCAACAATTAATTAAGCATGAAGAATAGTAGGCTTGTGATAGATGCGGGTGGGACCGATGGAGCGCCAAAACCCTTCTTAAAAGAGATAACAATTAACATGAAGGAGATAAACAATAATAATTAATGATTCGTCTAGAAGGAGTTTGTTAAAATAAAAGCCAAAGGAAGTGTATCGTGTTTGTTTATTTATTTATTTATTTATTTATTACCACGCGTACCTTAAATTACATTATGGGGACTCTCTCTCTCTCTCTCTCTCTCTCTCTCTCTCTCTCTCTCTCTCTCTCTCTCTCTTCTGTATGTGTCTCTGTCTGTCACACACACACACACACACAATAAACCTCAAGGAGAGCAGAGATCGACGTTTGTAACACAGCTCCATCCAGCAGTAGTCATCACCACCTATTTATTTGTTATGGATTTGAGTCAAGCTTGTGTCACAAAAAAGTAAATGAGGATAATGATTAAAGTGTGCAGTGATTATAAAGTAACAAAAGTGTAGAATGTAGAATGTAGGTTAATTGTCAGCTGAACTGTAAGTAAGTAAAAAACCAAACGTGTTAAATTTGACTGACTTGCCGAGACGGGAATAATTAAATTACCAGAACAAGTGGTGTGTGCCAAAAACATACTTTAAAGAAAAATATGATAATTGGGTTTTAAGATAGGGAAAATTACGAGCTTGACTCAATCCTGTAAAGAAACAATTAAATAGGTAAGAACACACACACACACACACACACACACAGGCTTTGTTAAGGGGGTAATAATAAACTTTTGATACATTGGAGTGCCTTAAGGGGTGCGAGAATAGGGGCACAGGCTTGGGGGGGGGGATTTAGGGGGTGCGGGAGTAGGGGACAGGCTTGGGGGAGGGGGGTTGCGGGAGTAGGGGCACAGGCTGGGGGGGGGGTGCGGGAGTAGGGGGACAGGTTTGGGGGGGTTTTGGGGGGTGCGGGAGTAGGGGGACAGGTTTGGGGGGGGGGGGGTTAGGGGGGTGCGGGAATAGGGGACAGGCTTTCTACCCACCCCAAGCCTGTCCCCCTATTCCCGCACCCCCCAAACCTGTCCCCTACCCCCGCACCCCCTTAATTCCTCCAAAGAACAGTAGTATGTCAGTCAGGACTCAGGAAACAAGACCAGAAGAACAAAAATAATGGTGTTCTGTTGCTTGGAGTAGTATGAAGGAATAAATTGCTCCAGATTTACGAATACTGTAAATTATTAAGTAAATAAACACAATAATGAATAAGCTACAATTAAGGTGAGTGTGTGTGTGTGTGTGTGTGTGTGTGTGTGTGTGTGTGTGTGTGTGTGTGTGTGTAACTTTAGCAATGTAAACACGAGACTACATTATATTTATACACTATAAACAAAATATATATGATTGGGGGAATGTAAACACAGTAAGAATCTCACGTGTTCCTTATATATACATTCATAAATCTACATATATATATATATTAATAATAATAATAATAATAATCTCTGGAAATATTACAAACTTCTTCCTTATAAATACTACGATATTTGCTGTTTAAAATTCCTACAGTACACATCGGCTGCTTTATTGAATAGGACAATAATAATAATAATAATAATAATAATAATAATAATAATAATAATAATAATAATAATAATAAAAATAATAATAATAATAATAATAATAATAATAATAATAATAATAATAATAATAATAATAATAAAAATAACAATAATAATAATAATAATAATAATAATAATAATAATAATAATAATAATAATAATAATAATAATAATAATAATAATAACAATGATATCAATGATAATAATAATAATAAAAATAAAAATAATAATAATAATATTGAATAAATAAACAAATAAATAAATAAATATATAAAAAATTAAATCTATTTGAAGACGTTCCATTCATGTACGTACAGTCAGTCAGTCAAGTCAGTCAGTCAAGTAAGTCAGTCAGTCAGTCAGTCAAGTCAGTCAGTCAGTCAGTCAAGTCAGTCAGTCAAGTCAGTCAGTCAGTCAGTCAGTCAAGTCAGTCAGTCAGTCAGTAAGTCAGTCAGTCAAGTCAGTCAGTCAGTCAGTCAAGTCAGTCACAAGTCCTAATGTTCAGTCAGTCACAAGTCATAATAATTTCCAGTCAGTCACATGTCATAATAATTTTCCAGTCAGTCACAAGTCATAATAATTTTCCAGTCAGTCACAAGTCATGCCTAATAAATATCTATCCAGGCAGGTCTTGGTGTCCCAGTCAACCAATCAATATTCACAGACACTCCAATTCACCAACAAGAGAATCTCCCCTTTCATAAAAAAAAAAAAGTTCGCTGCTAAAAAAAAAAAAAAAAAAAAAAAAAAAAACATAGATTTTCTACTTAATTAACGACTTGGGTTCAGTATCGAAATATTTATACGGTGAGCGATTTCGTGCTACAAAAATAAGCACAGTGAATACATGTATGTATGTATGTATGTATGTATTTATGTATCCCCGGGGTTGCACATTAGGGATTAAGGAGAGGGGGGTGAGGGGAGTGGTGCATTTTGGGTACATTGGAGCACCTAGATTCCTCCAAAGTATGCCAGGAGACATGACCAGATAAGCCAACTTAATTAAAGGTGACCTGTTGCTTGAAGGATCTTGGAGGAATATGTACTTGTTCCAGATTTACCAACACTGCACTATGGTACCTCTTTAATTAATGAAGCTAGGAGCACCTTCACCAATAATCCCCCCCGAATGTAAAGTACAGTCACGAATCATATATAATATTATTTATGCCGGTCTTGTTGAAGTTTGCATGTGATCATCTGATGTACACTCGCAATCCAAAATTTGTATCCAGGTCTTGTTGAAGTTTCGAATCATTTGACATAATATTATATACTAGTGAACCAATTACAAAGCTTATCCTGTTTCATATTTGCTTGAGCTCGCTTAATACTCGATCAGGCTATTCGAAGCAAGCCTGGATACATATTTTGGATTGGGAGTGTACAGTAGTGGTCTATAACAATCATCCACATTGGGGTAACTCGTGTAAACGTTTGACAGCTTCCCTCTGTTCGTTAGCTGAGAAATTTTCCTATAAAGAGGTTAATTAAATACCATCTTCTAATTTACTACAAGCTGCTAATTTACTCGCTACTAAAAACAATAACATCATATGAGAACGTGAAAAAATAATAGTCAGCAATTTGCTTGAGTTTCCCACATGTAGATGATAATTATTGACCAAGATGTACCAGTGAACCAATTAAGTACAACAATAATCCTGTCTTATACATGTTTACTAAAGATCTTTTCATATCAACTTCATGAGGCTACTCCAAACTGACCTGGGTTGATACACATTATGTCTTGTGACTGTACAGACTGTTGTTGTTGTTGTTGTTGTTGTTGTTGTTTGTGGTTCTCTGCACTGATTGAACTTTCATCAACCTTCATGCAGTCAGTTTGTTCATTACACCAAAACACAATTATACAATATGCAGTAGGCGCCTTCCGTGCTTCAAAATAAGCACAATATACAACAGGTTGAGACTGAGAGAAGGTGTGTGTTAAGTTTCATGGTTGAGACTGAGAGAAGGTGTGTGTTAAAGTTTCATGGTTGAGACTGAGAGATGGTGTGTGTTAAGTTTCATGGTTGAGACTGAGAGAAGGTGTGTGTTAAGCTTCATGGTTGAGACTGAGAGAAGGTGTGTGTTAAAGTTTCATGGTTGAGACTGAGAGATGGTGTGTGTTAAGTTTCATGGTTGAGACTGAGAGAAGGTGTGTGTTAAGTTTCATGGTTGAGACTGATTAGAGAAAGTGTGTGTTAAGTTTCATGGTTGAGACTGAGAGAAGGTGTGTGTTAAAGTTTCATGGTTGAGACTGAGAGAAGGTGTGTGTTAAGTTTCATGGTTGAGACTGAGAGAAGGTGTGTGTTAAAGTTTCATGGTTGAGACTGAGAGAAGGTGTGTGTTAGGTTTCATGGTTGAGACTGAGAGAAGGTGTGTGTTAAGTTTCATGGTTGAGACTGAGAGAAGGTGTGTGTTAGGTTTCATGGTTGAGACTGAGAGAAGGTGTGTTAGGTTGCATGGTTGAGACTGAGAGAAGGTGTGTTAGGTTGTATGAAAGAAAGGTGGTATATCTGCAAACACTACTTTTCATCTTTTCTAAACAAGATACAAAGTGGTTCTGTGTGCCACTCTCAGTCTTAGGAAACACACACACACACACCACTTAAATTGTTCTTTGTCTCACCAATAAATTGTACATAATATCAAAGTGGAACTCACACACCACTTAAAAGTTCCATGTATCACCAATAAAGTATACATATCAAAGTGGCTATGTGTACCACTTTCAGGCTTAGGAAACACACACACCACTTAAATGTTCCTTGTCTCACTAATAAAGCAATAAAATATACAATCAAAGTGGACCGCACACACCACTTAATTAAATGTCCTTTGTATCACCAATAAAACAATAAAATATACAATCAAAGTGGACTGCACACACCACTTAAATATTCCTTGTCTCACCAATAAAGCAATAAAATATACAATCAAAGTGGACCGCACACACCACTTAATTAAATGTCCTTTGTATCACCAATAAAGCAATAAACGGGATACAATCAAAGTGGCCCTCACACACCACTTAAAATGTCCTTTGTCTCACCAATAAAGCAATAAAATATACAATCAAAGTGGACCGCACACACCACTTAAATATCCTTTGTATCACCAATAAAAGCAATAAACGGGATACAAACAAAGTGGCTGTGTGTGTGATAGTCTCAGGTTCAGGAAAACATGATTCTGTACACGTGTCTTCGTCCATAAACACCTTCCACTACATTATATATAAAGTTTTGTAGTTCAGATCACTGGTTGGTTATCCATATTTTCTGGTAATTATACACTACTACGTTCGTCCCCGTCAGCGGAAACACACACACACACACACACACACACACACACACACACACACACACACACACACACACACACACACACACACACACACACACACACACAGAGTACAGTAATTTAGCAGATATCCGAGTCCATGCACTAAATAAAGAGTTAGGGGATCACTCATTCGTTCATCTCCAAACTATGCTATACAAAACAAACCCTTCCTATTTAACCTATTACTCTCATACCCAAGTGATCTGTTTCTCGGAATAGTCTGGAGCACTCAGTAGCCGTCCAATATACCCAAAACAAAAGACTGACCCACTAAATTAAGGAGATTTTTTGTTGTTGTTGTTGTCGATGGTAACACTACTACTGCTACTGCTACTGCTACTACTGCTACTACTACTGCTACTACTACTACTACTACTACTACTACTACTACTACTACTACTACTACTACTGTTACTGTTACTGTTACTGCTACTGCTACTACTACTACTACTGCTACTACTACTACTACTGTTACTGTTACTGCTACTGCTACTACTACTACTACTACTACTACTACTACTACTACTACTAACAAATCGAATGACAAATTTATTCAGTAATGTAATGATCTACGACGAATAGTTCAGTGTGTGGAAAGTGACAGGCAGCAAAGAGTTTAACTTAGGAGACTTAAGCATGGTATTAAGAATCAGTAACCTAGATAGAACACTCTCAAATGGATTCAAACTAGATAAATACTGTTTTAGACACGAAATAGGAAGACACTGGTTTAGGAATAGAGTAGTGGATGAATGGTACAAGCTTCCAAGAGAGGTAATAAATACAAAAACACTGAATGGCTTTAAAATTGGGTTGGACAGATACGTGAACTTAATTAATGAGATGTGGGTCTAAATCAGGAACTACCAAAAAACTGGACCAACAGACCTTTTGCAGTTTCCTAAATTCTTATGTTCTCATTCCTTTCCTTCTCTACTCCCTTCCCTTCCCTTCCCTTCCATTCTTTCTTTCTTTTCTCTTATGGTGCATTGTAGTGCCTTGATTCCACCAAAGTACTACAGGAAACAGCACCACCGGATTACCCCCCCCCCAAAAAAAAAAAAATAAAAAAATAATAATAATAATAATAAAAAAAATTGTGATGGCCTGTTGCTTGGAATGAGTTTGGAAGAATCACTCACTCGCTCCAGATTTACCAACACTGTATGTATGTATGTACTTCCACCTAAAGAGAATTCAACCATCTGTGTGTTAGGGGATTAAGGGAATGAATGGTCTACCCTTCCCACTACATATTTATTTAAGGGGATATTATCTTGTTGACAATTTAGAAGGCTACAGTTTCCTCCTAACTATATGTGCCAGAAAACAGATGTCCTTAATGGTACTAATAGGGGATCTGTTTTTCTGGCATAGTTTGGAGGAATCAGCAGAGACCTTCAAAAGCACCACCAAAAAAAAAAAAAAAAAAAAAAAAATATCTCCCCTTAAAGACTACAGACAACTCTACGAAGAAAATAGTTGTTGTTGTTGTTGTTGTTGTTGTTGCTGTTGTTGTTGTTGTTACTTCATCGATACGAGGCTCCGAAGTGTTCCATTCTCCTGTGTTGCATGAAGAGAGAGAGAGAGAGAGAGAGAGAGAGAGAGAGAGAGAGAAGTGAGTGTGCATGGAGGCCTCACAAGACAGTCTCAAGCTGGGCCACTTCCCTCCTTCTCACCCTGGGGGAAGTACACGGGGGCTGGGGGGACCTGGGGAGGAAAGGGTACAACACATTAACATAACACCATAACAACATAACAACATAACACCATAACAACATACGTACTTATCAACATAACACCATAACAACATAACACCATAACAACATAACACCATAACAACATAACACCATAATAACATAACACTATAACAACATAACACCATAACACCATAACAACATAACACCATAATAACATAACACCTGCATCAAGTTGTGTACAAGTTAATGTTGTTTTGTTACATATACTCACTACTCAATCTGTACAGCCACGATCAAATATCCACCAACCAACGCTTTCCTTCCATCGTGAAAATAAACCAAGCTTTTTCCATATAGGTGTGTGTGTGTTTTCGTGGCAAAATTTGAAGTACTCATTTATCTACAATTTTCTGACTACATCACATCACAGGGCTTAAGTATTCGTCGTTCATCATATTGGAATTTCTCGCTCCACTTTTGACTCATTATAACTTTATTATTTTTAATCCTAACTTAGCTATATATATATATATATATATATATATATATATATATATATATATATATATATATATTGCATTGAATGGGATTTAATTAAAGTTCCTGATTTTATACCTTCCAGAGCTGTTATATATATATATATATATATATATATATATATATATATATATATATATATATATATATATATATATATATATATATCTATATACATAAAGCCAAGCTTCTCTCTGCGTGTGTGTGTGTGTGTGTGTGTGTGTGTGTCCGCGATGCACGCCTAAACCGTCCAACTTTGTGTCCTCAAAATTTGCATGTAGGTGAGTCTTGATCCCGTTCAGGTTTAGGGGGGGTCATACAACGAAACCACATATAACGAAACGTGCTAGCGAAATAATAATAAATTACAGGGGAAAAATCTACGGAATCACCATACCACAGTTCAGCCTTTCGCAAAAACACGGTCAATTTTAAAGTTTCATTTAGGTAAATTTTTTCTTACACAATTGTAGAGCTTGATTTTACACACCAGAATCTGTAAACTAAAGCTTCCTAGGTTCATTGGTTTGCGTACAGCAGCGCCATGAGTAATAAAGTAGTTACCCCTAAAAATGAGAACACGTATTCTATTATTAAATTATCGGATACTGGTCCAGAAATCAACAGCTCATGAACATAATTTAAGGCTACAGCACGGATATTATTCGATTTGTTTATGCCTTATCTCAGTAAGTATATTGTCGTTTACCTATATTATTACATTTTATCCATTTTTATGATTGATTTCTACCATATTGGTATAATATTTTGGTAAATATTGAATGAATTACCGTTATTGCATACCGTTTTTCTACCTTCATTACCCACTTATTTAGACCATTCTAAGACTATTTTCTTCTATGGCATTTCCTCCACAAATGCCCCATTTCCAAGATAGGGCATATTCAAATGGGGCATTTTGAAATTAGCCTGACCTTACCTGACCTTACCTAACCTAACCTAGACCACATCAGACTACCGGGACCTAACCTGGCCAAACTACCGGGACCTAACCTGGGCAAACTACCAGGAAAACGGTAATTCTTTCAATAATTACCAATATTTTTGTACATTATTTTCTTGAGCTCTTGATTCCTGCTCCAGTATCAAACACCATTGTCATATTGATTCTCATTATTGTCCTATAGAGTTTCACTTTTGTCAAATTGATTTTCATTATTGCCATATTTATTTTCAGATTGGTAGAATATTTTTGTAATCCAGTATCAAACACCATTGTCATATTGATTCTCAGTATTGTCCTATAGAGTTTCAGTTTTGTCAAATTGATTTTCATTATTGCCATATTTATTTTCTGATTGGTAGAATATTTTTGTAACTTATTTTCTTGACGTCTTGATTCCTGCTACGGTATCAAACACCATTGTCATATTGAATCTCAGTATTGTCCTATTGAGTTTCAGTTTTGTCTAATTGATTTTCATTATTGCCAAGATAGGGCATATTCAAATGGGCCATTTTGAAATTAGCCTGACGTTACCTTACCTGACCTTACCTAAACCGCATCAGACTACCGGGACCTAACCTGGGCAAACTACCGGGAAAACGGTAATTCTTTCAATAAATACCAATATTTTGTACTATATTTTCTTGAGCTCTTGATTCCTGCTCCAGTATCAAACACCATTGTCATATTGATTCTCATTATTGTCCTATAGAGTTTCACTTTTTTCAAATTGATTTTCAATATTGCCATATTTATTGTCGTCAACCGGAGTCGTGAAAAATGTCGTTTACCAGGAGGCACTTCAGTAAAATGCTTAGTGACGCAATTAATAGAAAAAGAAGGAAATATTATTAATTATGCTAATATTAGAATGATGGAGTTATTGAATGAGGGAGAAAGATTGATATAATAAACATTTAAAAACGACTAATACCTCCAATTATTCACCCACCCACCTCTATTACTAATCATCCATCCATCCATTTATTTTATCTAACCACTAAACCATCCCTCCCTCTCCCCCTTCCTTCCCTCCTTCCCTTCCTTCTATCCACCCACCACCCGATCTGCTCCAAACCGCCCGAAGGGCGGTGGAAGGGCGGCCGCAGGCCGCCAGCCCTCCGCAGGAGCTAGCGGCTCCTAGCCGCCCGAAGGGCGGCGGAGCAGCTAGTATATATATATATATATATATATTTATATATATATATATAATTGTGTTCTCTTAATAAAAAATTACATAAATAAATAAATAAATAAATATATATACAAATAATTTTTTTTCTTAGAACAAACAAATAAATAAACAAACAAACAAATAAATAAATAAAATAAAAAATAAACAAATAAATAAATAAATAAATAAATAAATAAATGAATACAAAATAAAATGAGCCCCCCCCCCCCCCCCCCGGAGTGGTTCTTTTTCCACACTGGCCACTCACACTCCTGGCTTTCATCTCACCACTCACACTTCTCATTAACTCTCTTGACCTGCATCCTCCACACACCCAGCCTCAACTCACCTCAACTCAAATCATCTCGTCTCACTCAACCTCAAATCATCTCAACTCATCCAACCCAACTTCACCTCACTTCACCTCATCTCACCCAACCCAACTTCAATTCATCTCGCCTCACCTCATCCAACCCAACTTCACCTCACCTAGCCTCACCTCACCCAACCTCAACTCATCTCACTCAACCTCACTTCACCCACCCCACCTCATCCAATCCAGCCCAACCTCACCTCACCTCACCTAATCCAACCCAACCTCATCTCACCCAACCAAACCCCACCTCACCCAACCCAACCCCACCCCACCTCATCCAGAGAGAACCAACAGTCGTGTCGTAAAAATTATATGTTGATTCATTATACATACAGTGACGAGCATATATATATACTTTATGTTCAATGAGAGATGGACGTTTCAGGTATTCAAGGCTATTTTTCATGTGTCAGCAACAGTACACCCACACTCAAATAAGGTAATAAAGAACAAACACGTGTATGTATGATTTTGCAGCAGCACCTCATAATAATAATTGAGGGGGTTGAGTTGACGTAAGGTGTTGTTGTATGATTATATTTTGATATGAAACTGATTATATTTTGATATGAAACTGATTTATTTGCACGATGGAAGGAAAGTGTGGGTGGTTATATGATTGTGACTGTACATACACAAACACACACCAACACCCACCTGGCTCTGAGTAGTGGTCCTCTGATGGGTTCGGTGGAGGTGACAACGTGATTCCTGGAGGTGGTCTGCTGTTCTCCAGGCATTACGTCCGAGGCACCTTCACCAACAAGAACACAAACACCACCACTGCCTCTACCACCACCACCACCACCTCCATCACCACCACTACCTCTCCCACCACCACCTCCATCACCACCACTGCCTCTACTACCACCTCCACCTCCATCACCACCACTGCCTCTCCCACCACCACCACCACCACCATCACCACCACTGCCTCTACCACCACCACCACCACCATCACCACCACTGCCTCTCCCATCACCACCACTCCCAACACCAACACCAATACCAATACCAATGCCAATACCAACTTCTCCTTCACCAATACCATCGCTCTCCTCACCTTCCCTGTTGATGGAAGTGAAAAATTAATAAATATATGCATTTTATTGACAACACTTCAAACACTGCCAACACTTCAATCACTGCCAACACTTCATTCATTGCCAACATGTGTGTGTGTGTGTGTGTGTGTGTGTGTGTGTGTGTGTGTGTGAGTAGCAGTTTACTTGGGCCATGGTAACAGGATTGATGAAGCCTATGTCCAATGTCGGAATATATATAAAAAAAATAAATAAATAACACTTCAATCACTGCCAACACTTCAATCACTCTAAGCACTGCCAACACTTCAATCACTTCCAACACCAAAGGCATGACAGGCAATTAACGGCATTATAAAAGGTGTGTCTGACTGCCTAATAAGGATGGAAGAGGATGAGGAGGAAGAGGCAGAGGAGGAGGAGGAGGAGGAGGAGGAGGAGGAAGATGAAGATGAGGGGGAAGAGGAGGTAAAGGAAGAGGAGGAAGATGAAGATGAGGGGGAAGAGGAGGAGGAGAAAGAGGAGGAAGAGGAGTGGGAGGAGGCGACAGACAGATAGATAAATAGACTGATATATAGATTGATAGATAAATAGATGGATGGATGGAAGGAAGGAAGGATGGATGGTATAGATAGATTGACTGATTAATAGATAGATGAAACAGACAGATGGATAGACAGATGGACAGATTTTTTTTCTCTATATGTTAAGACTTGTATTGCTATATATGTTTAGTCTTTGATAATTAATGTTTTTGATAAATATTAATAACTGATATTTTCAAGGTAGTAGAAGTCTTATGTCGGTCAATATGATATAAATATTTATAACTATTTTTTCAAGGTAGTAGAAGTCTTATGTCGGTCCATTTAATATAATTGGTTTGATGACGTTCGCTGCATTGCAATAGTGACATTCATAAAAGGCTCTTTGAGATTAAAAAGGAGTGTATTGTGAGGGGATAATAATTACTTGCAGCTTTAGTCCAGTTATAATTAACCCAGGTGATTATGTTGGGAATAATATACAGTAATTATAGGCTTTGTATAGGTCCATTCAACTGACCCCCTGCAGTCCATCCATTCAGGAAACTCGCTCGCTGTACAGTCAACACTAGAGAAATCCTGCTTCATTGCCAATCCTTTTTTGAAAGTGAACTGTATACTCCAAAATATGTGTGTGACCAAACAGATACCCCTCATTTTTGCAATATTTGTGATGATTTGTTTCCTGCATGGCATTGTTAGGAGGAATCGCTATCACTACAGAGTCTGGGGAACTACAACAACAACAACAACAAAAACAACAACAACAACAACAACAACAAAAACTGGTATGGCATTGTTTGGAGGAATCACTATCACTACAGAGTCTGGGGAACCATGTACGGACAAAAGCAAAGACTAGAAGGAACAACAGATCAGATGGCAAAGTCATTAATAGCCAGACAGATATTAGACACTCCAGCACAGCTGTCCTTCCTTCCTTCTCTACACACACATACACACACAGAGACTAATTAACTACTTGATCTGACTGAGATCATTTTCTCACTCTCCAACATGCATACATAGACACGTACACAGAGTCACCCTCGCTTGACCAATCTCCAATGACATCTCTCTGCTTCAAGTTGTGGTAAGAGGATATAGCAGAAACCATTAACCACTTCCTCTCTCTCTAGTTTCACAGAGAGAGAGAGAGAGAGAATGGGAGAATAAATGAATAACGCATAGATAGGGAGAGAAGAGGAGTAGACAGACATACAGAATTAAATTGACCACTGACTGGTAACACAATCACTCTATAGCTATTTCTGTAAACTATTGAGTTTGAAATGTATATAAGCAGAGGAGGTACACTAGGATTCAGGATACCTAAACTGACTCCCTAAGGGCTATAAACTGTCTCCATAGAGAGAGACACAATACCATATAAGACAAGACACATCAATATAATTCCCTGTATAGATATAAGTATATAGTAATAAATTAAGCCTTAAGAAACTTGTGAAGTCAATTACCTAAGAACACCACAACGCCGAGCTCGCTACCTAATACAACAACAACAACAACAACAACAACAACAACTACTACTACAACTCCAGAACAAGGTACTGTATCAGATCCTGAACGAGTTAAAGCCTTAGAGGACTGGTACAACAACAACAACAACAACAACAATAAAAACTGGGCATGGGATTGTTTGGAGGAATCGCTATCACTGCAGAGTCTAGGGAACTACAACAACAACAACAACTACAAAAACAACAACAACAACAACAAAAACAAAAACAACAACAACTACAACATAAAAAAACAAAAAAAACCTGCAGAGTCTCACATTCTGGTGGGTGATCTGAGTCCATGGAAGGCCAGCTGTCCCTCGAGGTGGTTGATGCGTAGCCTGGCCATGTCCAACTGATGTCTGACCCTCCATAGGTGAGTGTCACACAGTGGGTCCTCACAGCGATGGGTCCTCAGTGCTTCCTGGGCCTCGGACACGGCTCCACGTAGACTCAGAGAACGTCCCATACTCTGAAGGAAAGGAGAAGAATGAGGAGGAGAGAATGACCGATACTCTACCGTGAAGAAGGAGGGTGAGGAGGAGGAGAGTGAAGAGGAGGAGAGTGAAGAGGAGGAGAGTGAAGAGGAAGAGAGTGAAGAGGAAGAGAGTGAAGAGGAGGAGAGTGAAGAGGAGTAGAGTGAGGGGGAGAGAGGAGAGAATAACCCATGCTCTACCATAAAGAAGAATGAGGAGGAGAAAAGAGGAGAGAATGACCCATATTCTACCGTGAAGGAGGAGTGTGAGGAGGAGGAGGAGGAGGAGGAGGAGGAGGAGGAGGAGGAGGAGGAGGAGGAGGAGAAGAAGGAGGAGGAGGAGAAGAAGGAGGAGGAGGAGGAGAGAAGGAGGGCGAGGAGAGTGAGGAGAGTGAGGAGGAGAAGAAGGAGGGCGAGGAGAGTGAGGAGGAGGAGAAGAAGAAGGAGGAGAAGGAGGAGAAGGAGGAGAAGGAGGAGGAGGAGTGAGGAGGGCGAGGAGGAGGAGGAGAAGGGCGAGGAGAGTGAGCTGGAGGAGGAGGAAAAGAAGGAGGAGGAGGAGGAGAAGAAGAAGGAGGAGGAGGAGGGTGAGGAGGAGGAGAGTGAAGGATTAGAAAGTAGAGATGACGATGATGATGTAACTGTAATAAAGAATAGTTAAGAATGTAGGGGGAATGGAAAAATAGGACTGAATGTTTGTCTCCCTGTCTCCCTTCTCCCCTCTCCTTTCCCTGCTCCCTCCCCTCATTTCCCTGTTCCCTTTCACACTCAACCAATACCACACACTCTCCTTTATTCTCCCCTCTCCTTTCCCTGCTCCCTCCCCTCATTTCCCTGTTCCCTTTCACACTCAACCAATACCACACACTCTCCTTTATTCTCCCCTCTCCTTTCCCTCATTTCCCCTCCCTTTCACACTCAACCAATACCACACACTCTCCCTTTACCCTCCCCTCTCCTTTCCCTGCTCCTTCCCCTCATTTCCCCTCCCTTTTCAAACTCTACCAATACCATACACTCTCCCCTTACCCTCCCCTCTCCTTTCCCTGCTCCTTCCCCTCATTTCCCTGTTCCCTTTCACACTCAACCAATACCACACACTCTCCCCTTACCCTCCCCTCTCCTTTCCCTGCTCCTTCCCCTCATTTCCCCTCCCTTTTCAAACTCTACCAATACCACACACTCTCCCCTTACCCTCCCCTCTCCTTTCCCTGCTCCCTCCCCTCATTTCCCTGTTCCCTTTCACACTCAACCAATACCACACACTCTCCCCTTACCCTCCCCTCTCCTTTCCCTGTTCCCTCCCCTCCTTTCCCTTCCCTTTCACACTCAACTAATACCACACACTCTCCTTTATTCTCCCCTCTCCTTTCCCTCCTTTCCCCTCCCTTTCATACTCAACTAATACCACATACTCTCCTTTATTCTCTCCTCTCCCCTCATTTTTTCTCTCCCCCTTTTTACACTCAACCAATACCACATACTCTCCCCTTATCCTCCCCTCTCTTCTTATTTTTTCCCCTCACTCCTTCTCCTATGCCTCCCTCTCACACTCTTCCCCTATTCTT
>JAWQEG010003829.1:0-14852 GCA_033782935.1 Petrolisthes cinctipes | reverse complement strand
GACAAAAGGAAGGGAAAAAAGTGAACATGAAAAACAAACAGATTCCTGAAGCCAAACTCACCCGTCCTTCTGTCCAACTTATAATAATACTCTGATATGGGATGTGTAATTCATTCATATTTGTGCAGTCATTCATTTACCTGCTCATCTAAACCCCCTCTCCCTCCCTCTATCTATCTATTCTCTCTCTCTCTCTCTCTCTTCTCCTCCTCTCTCTCTTCTCTCTCTCTCTCAAGAATTTTAATGAGTAACATTCTTTACAGATTGCACGTTGAAACAAAATACTTATTATTTATGAGAAATTGGAGGTTTCTGATTCCTCCTGACTATGCCCACGAAACAAGCTCCTTCCATATAGGTGTGTGTGTGGTTGTGTGTGTGTGGTGTGTGTGTGTGTGTGTGTGTGTGTGTGTGTGAGAAGAGAGAGAGAGAGAAGAGAGAGAGAGAAGAGAGAGGTTATGTTTGTATGTGTGTGTGTGTGTTTGTGTGTGTGTGTTTCTTGACAATATTTGAAGAACTCATTTACCTCCAATTTTTCTGACCCTACATCACACACACAGGGTCCCTTAAGGGGGTGCGGGAGTAGGGGAAAGCTTGGGGGGGTTTTGGGGGGGTGCGGGAGTAGGGGGACAGGCTTGGGGTGGGGGGTGGGGGGGGTTAGGAGGGTGCGGAATAGGTTACAGGCTTTCTACCCACCCCAAGCCTGTCCTCCTATTCCCGCACCCCCCCCAGTCCCCCCCCCCAAGCCTGTCCCATACTCCCGCACCCCCTTAATTAAGAAATATTTAGCATAGAGAGAAGATAACGTCATAAACTTAATTATCTTTCTACTTGGTATTTATAACTTATTATTACTAGTTTTTTTTACTATGACGGTAAATTGTTGTAGTTCCTCTAATAATAATAATAATAATAATAATAATAATGATAATAATAATAATAATAATAATAATGATAATAATAATAATAATAATAATAATAATAATTCTCTTCTCTCTCTCTCTCTCTCTCCTCCTTGCAAACACAAGGCAGGGTGGTGAAGCCTAACTGTATACAACACACACACACACACACACACACACACATGAGAGAGAGAGGAGAGAGAGAGAGAGAGAGAGAGAGAGAGAGAGAGAGAGAGAGAGAGAGAGAGAGAGAGAGAGAATGAGATAAAAAAAATGTAGTCTAGGTATAGGTAAGTAAGGTGTGATGTGTTATGATGTGTTATAGTGTGTAATGTTATGTTATAGTTACAGTGTGATGTAGTTTGATATAGTTACAGTGTGATGTAGTGTGGTATAGTGTGATATAGTTACAGTGTAGTGGTATAGTGTGTTATGGTGTGGTATAGTGTGTAATGTTATGTTATGATCTAATGTGTAGTGTTATGTTATAGTTACAGTGTAGTGTAGTGTGGTATAAGTATGGTGTGATGTAGTGTGGTATAGTTACAGTGTAGTGGTATAGTGTGTTATGGTGTGGTATAGTGTGTAATGTTGTTATGATCTAGTGTGTAGTGTTATGTTATAGTTACAGTGTAGTGTAGTGTAGTATAAGTATGGTGTGATGTAGTGTGGTATAGTTACAGTGTAGTGTGTTATGGTGTGGTATAGTGTGTAATGTTATGTTATGATCTAGTGTGTAGTGTTATGTTATAGTTACAGTGTAGTGTAGTGTAGTATAAGTATGGTGTGATGTAGTGTGGTATAGTTACAGTGTAGTGTGTGTTATGGGTGTGGTATAGTGTGTAATGTTATGTTATGATCTAGTGTGTAGTGTTATGTTATAGTTTACAGTGTAGTGTAGTGTGGTATAAGTATGGTGTGATGTAGTGCAGGTATATTTACAGTGTAGTGTAGTGTGGTATAAGTATGGTGTGATGTAGTGTGGTGTAGTTAGTGTAGTGTGGTGTGGAATAGGTAAGGTAAGGTGTATTAAGGCGTGGGTGAGTGAGTTTCATTCTATATCCGGGTAATAACAAAGAAAGTCGAGTGTGTGTGTGTGTGTGTCTGAATATTATTTAGAAGTGATGTCAACCATTGGAATGAAGGTGTTAAAAAGAAAGAAGAGCCCCTCTGTGTGTGTGTGTGTGTGTGTGTGTGTGTGTGTGTGTGTGTGTGTTGTATTGTGGTAATTAATATACATACAGTTTTTGAGTAGCTGAGATCAATAATAACAAAAACACACACACGCACGATGTAATTATGTGAGAGAGAGAGAGAGAGAGAGAGAGAGAGAGAGAGAGGGAATGTGTTTAGTGAGAGTGGTAAGTGGGAGGGAGAGTGAGAGAGTGGCGTAACGGAACACAGAGAAGTAGGGCAGGTTAGGAGGGAGGGAGTGAGTGAGAAGGATTAGGGGACGGGGTGGCAGACAATTATGTTTTAAGAGAGAGAGAGAGAGAGAGAGAGAGAGAGAGAGAGGAGAGAGAGAGAGAGAGAGAGAGAGAGAGAGAGAGAGAGAGAGTTTAGATGAGGCAGGTAAATGAATGAATGAAACGTCAAATAACCAACCAAACAAATAATAATAATAATAATAACAATAATAATAATAATAATAATAAAAATAATAGTAAAATTAAAAATAATAATAATGAAAATAATAATATCATAATAATTATTATTATTATCATAAAAATAACAACAATGATAATAATAATAATAATAATAATAATAATAACAATAATAATAATAATAAATAAATAAATAAGATATATATATAAATTATTTAAGACGTTATTGGATTCCAGAATGCCCTAAGAATGTAAATATTATCTACCAGGGTTTTAACAATGATAATATCCCCATAAAATCTTGTGAAAGTCGAAGGGAAAAAGCACCAACATTTCATTCTCATTCATTCACAGCACTGCTTGGAAGGTAAAAAAGATATTATCATTCAAGTATGTATCATGAATCCTGATCTCTTCCCAAATCTAATAATTATTTTTGCCAATCATGAGGTTTATCTCTGGTAAAAAAAAATATGGTAATCTAAATCATATTAACGTTACCTTGTGTACTGTAGTCTGCTAAAACACACACACACACACACACACACACACACACACACACACACACACACACACACACACACAATTAAAGAGTGACAAGTTACTATTTTCATCTACTGCACATCCGGGTAACAGACAGACAGACAGACAGATAGACAGTGGGTGATTGGTGTCATATCAAAATGCAAGCAAGGACACACATACACACACACACACGCACGCCTCCACTTTCCCTCGGCAGTCAAGCAATCTGAAATCCGGCTAACTAAAGAGACAGTTTGTTTATGTCTGTGAGTAAATTGGTGTTGAGAGAGAGAGAGAGAGAGAGAGAGAGAGAGAGAGAGAGAGAGAGAGAGAGAGAGAGAGAGGAGAGATGGCAGAGGGTTGGTTAAATAAGCATGTGTGTGTGTGTGTGTGTGTGTGTGTGTGTGTGTGTGTGTGTGTGTGTGTGTGAGAGAGAGAGAGAGAGAGAGAGAGAGAGAGAGAGAGAGAGAGAGAGAGAGAGAGAGAGAGAGAGAGAGAGAGAGAGAGAGAGAGAGAGAGAGAGAGAGAGAGAGAGCTTAATAAGACTATGAAAAACGTATAAAAAAAAGATCAACACAGAGTAAAATATATAAAGAGATATAATATATTTTTGATACATTGGAAGACCTTGATTGATTCCTCCACAGTATGCATGCCAGGAAACGGGACCAGATGAAAAAAAAAAAAAAAACTAATAATAATAATAATAACCACCGACACTTTCCTTCCATCGTAGTTAATATCTTGGTAATAAAGAACAACACGTGTATGATTTTGCAGCACATAATAATAATAATAATATCCACCGACACTTTCCTTCTATCGTAATAAATATCTTGGTAATAAAGAACACGTGTATGATTTTGCAGCACCTCATAATAATAATAATAATAATAATAATTGAGGGGGTTGAGTTGACGTAAGTGTTGATTGTTGTTTGATAATATTTTGATATGATACTGATTTATTTGCACGATGGAAGGAAAGTAAGTGTCGGTGGTGGATATTTGATTGTGGCTGTACAGTACCTCCCGATATAAAAACCTAATTAGTGTGAACATATTTGGATATTTACGACTCCACTCCTGAAAAACCTTATCCATAAATCTTCCCAATAGTCGAATATTATTATGTAAAACCCCACCTGTCTGTCTGTCTGTCTGTACCCACTCTATGTACAGTAAAGAAACCAACAGGGTATATTGACCTTACTCCATCCTATCTATAGAATACCTGTATGTATGTATGTACAAGCCACAATCAAATATCCACCGACACTTTCCTTCCATCGTAGTACAGTAAATATCTTTGTAATAAAGAACAACACGTGTATGATTTTGCAGCACCTCATAATAATAATAATAATAATAATAATAATAATAATAATAATAATAATAATAATCTTGGTAATAAAGAACAACACGTGTATGATATTGCAGCAACTCATAATAATAATAATAATTGAGGGGGTTGAGTTGACGTAAGGTGTTGATTGTTGTATGATTATATTTTGATATGATACTGATTTATTGGCACGATGGAAGGATAGAAGGTGTCGGTGGTTAGGTTAGGTTAGGTTAAGTAGGTTAGATTTGGTTAGGTTAGGTTAGGTTAGGTTAGGTTAGGTTAGGTTAGGTTAGGTTATTTGATTGTGACTGTACACCGTGCCACTTCAACTAACCAAACCTCAAAGTCTCTTCCTTCCTCCTACATATGGGAGAATAGGTCAGGAATGTATTTTTTCAGACTTTCTCCTCCCGATCTCATACATACATACATACATACCCGACCACCACCAGCCCCACACACACACACACACACACACCTGTCCTACCAACACAGCAGTCAGTCAGTTAGTTACCAGATACTTTTATACATGAGAGATGAAGCCAATATAATTATTATACTCTCCCTAGAATGTAATACGGTCTAGTGAATGTGTGTTTATAGTTTTCAATATTACTCCACCTTATCTAAAATTCCATTATCAATAATAAAAAATATATAAAAAGATCTTTCCTGTTGGTCTCTGATTGAAGGTAGAATTGGGATACTTTAAGTGAAGGCTTGTTTGAGTGAAAAGACCTCAACCACACACAACCAGAATGCCGCCTCCTGATTGGTTGGTGAGGACTGTGGGCGGGGCTTCTCATTGGCTGGTCGGTGCCAAGTTTACTTAGCTGCCATTTCGTCTAATTTTTTTAAGCACCCCTATTTTTTTTTCCTTCGATTTTGTGACATTAGAAAAATTGATACAACAAAACCGTAATACAACAAAATTCAACGAGACTGACACACGTAAAAAAAAAAAACCAATATGCAGAACCTATATATAAGAAAATACACATACACACATACAAACACACACACACACACACACACACTCATCTTCCACCTTCAACTTGACACACACAGCTCAGAGTATTGTTGTTGTCGTTGTTGTTGTTGTTGTGTATAATATGATCGCTACGTTAACATTTTCACTCTCGCTAGTTTCTCTGTCATATTATTTCGTATGCATGGGTTTGCTATGGGTTTTTTAAGTCGACTCATTCCTATTTAATATTACCCAGAGATGTAATAAAAAAAATGATTGAATTCAGGGGAGATTGTATATGCTTTTGGTACATACATTAATTAAAGTTCCTTGATTCCTCCATGGTATGTCAGGAAACAGAAGCTTAACAAAAACATCATGGTGGACTGTTGTTGCTTGGAATAGTTTGTAGGAATCATTATCTCCAAAAATGCCAAAATTGTACCTTCTCCTTTTAACTTCATATGAGAGAGGGAGTGTGCTTGGGTAACTTCTATAGTTGTAACCTAACCTTAATTTGGCTACTGAAGAATGGAAGGAAGGAAGGAAGGAGGAGGTAGGTAAGGAGGAAGGAAGGGAGGAGAAGGGAAGGAGGAAGGAAGGAAGGAAGGAGGAGGTAGGTAAGGAGGAGAGTGGAGGTAGGTAAGGAGGAAGGAAGAATGGAGGAGGTAGGTAACGAGGAGAAGGGAGGTAGGTAAGGAGGAAGGAAGGAAGGAAGGAGAAGGGAAGTAGGTAAGGAGGAAGGAAGGAAAAAGGCAAGTAGGTAAGGAGGAGAAGGGAGGTAGGTAAGAAGGAAGGAAGGAGGAGGTAGGTAAGGAGGACGGAGAAGAGGGGAAGAGAGATCGAGAGCAAGAAACCAAGGAAAGGAGGGTGATAAAAAGAGGGAAAGGAAGGCAAGGAATGAGGGAATGAATGAAAAAAATTACAGCAGAAAAAGAGGGAAGAGAGAAGGAAGCGAAAGCGAGAAGAGAAGAGAGAAAGCAAAAGGAAAGGGAATGCAAGGAGGAGGGAATGAATTAAACAAAACAAAAAAGAAAGCAGCAGAAGAAGAGGAGGAAAGAGAAACGAGAAGAAGAAGATGAAGAAGAAGGAGGGAGGGACGAAGACGAGTGGTAATATTATCTTTCCTCCTACTCCAACAACTCCTCCTACTCGTTGAAGTTAGCTAGCTATGGAGGTCAGGTGTTGGAGGGGGAGGGGCCACGCTATATAACCCACACCATAAGTACCACAGGCTCTGCACGTCTCCCCATCATTCGGTCCCTGGATGCCGTACTGAAAGGACCTGCAACTTTCTCTCTCTCTCTCTGTCTGTGTCTGTGATTGTTTCTCTGTTGTCTCCCTCCACCTCGTCCAGTCATCACTCTCCTTCGTGTACAACAAGGCAGACATACAGACGCGTGTGGTACATCAGTAAAAAACGTGAGTAATATTAATCTTATTTTGTACATTAGTAAAAACGAGAGTAGTATTAATCTTTTTTTTTTTTTTACATCAGTTAAAACGTGTGTAGTGTTTATCTTCTTTTTTTTTTAAGAGGGATTTCACACTAGTATATTATTATTATGATGAACATAAAACACTAATAAAATGTTCTTAGTATCATGTTGACTGTATTTAGTTAAATTTCAAAGCACTGTAGTATGTATATGTGCATTAATATTTCAAATCATTCTACTGTAACACAATTTGTATGCAACTGTAAAGAAACAATAAACGATAACTTTAGAAAAAAAAAATAGAAAAAAAAACTTAAATTTCATACTAGTGTAGAGAAGTACAATATATTATGGATTTTAATAATTATAGGGTTTGAATAATTATCGTGACTGAAGACTCGCTCATCCTAAGCCATATCAAGTTTTTCCTTCCACCAATTACATATATATTCCTTAATTAAGAGATAGTACAGTGTTGGTTGATTACCCCAAACTATTCCAAGCAACATGCCAACATCAAGATTCAAACTCGATGCATGCTGTAAGAACAAGAAAAAAAAAAAACACACACACACACACACTACTGTAAACAAACATAGGATAATCTCAGTCACGAGTATAAACATATTTCTACATCAATATTTAAACTGGATGTTGTATGCTGTAATAATAATACTATGAAGTGATGCCACGGTTCTGTATTGTAATTGAGGTCTGTGTGGTATAAAGGTACAGCCCAGGTGAAAGATACTTGTCCCATTTGAGCAACCAGTGTCTATTATCAGGTACTTGCTTTTTATTACCATCCTCAATACTGACTTCTGCCCCTGATGATGTCTCCTATTTGGCACTAATAAGGAACTTGATATTGGGAGAAATTGACCATCTTTCACTTGGGCTGTACCACCCATTCATGTGTCCAACTGTACGTAAGGGATACACAGCTTCCCGTCCTTCAAAACATACAACCAAACAGATCCCTTATTCGTGTACTGAGGTACATAATCTGTTTCTTAGTCATAGTTTGGAAGAATCAGTAGCTTTCCATCCATAAATTTACGTCCACCACAACAAACGAACGACCCAATTAAAAAATATCGACGTAAGTATTCTGTGTGTCTCTGTAGATGAAACGAGTACTACTGTTACTGGTGTTGGTGGCCACTGGTGCGTTGGCGACCAAGACAGATGACGACCAGAACCAAATACAGGAGGAAAGCGAGGGAAGGCTCCTTCTAGGTTAGCAATAGTAAACACTATTTTGTATTGTTATATTTTATATATATGGTATTATTGTGTTGAATTATTTGTATTATATTCCTTCCTGTTCCTTGTCATTAATGAACTCTTGCTTACCAACAAAATATTAACTTAGGAGTGTATTCATTTTACTTTTATAAATACGGACTGAGATTGACCTCGATTCACCCAACTTGTCTCCATCTCCCTCAACACTGACTGAATAAACAGATCCAATCAAAGCAGCCGCTCTCCTGACACCAGCTAAAGCACTCTTCGAAGTGGCTACCCAAATTGTTATCCTCATTGCCCTCATCTTCTTCATTGGTGAGTATTATGGGTTGGATTGATGGGTATTCTTATTTATTGTGTATTGATCCATATAGAAACATCGAAATATCATAAAAGAAGAAATAACTACATTGGGTGAGTGAAAAATCGATGATAATTCAATGCCAGAATGAAAAAAAAATATGAAGTTGTAACAAATAGAAAAAATTAATTTGACAAGATTTTACAGACCACCCTATATATAGATAATTATTCCATCTACGTTACATATTAATTTAATCTATTTGTTGCAATTTCATATTTTTTCATAAATAAGAATTATCTAGGTTTTTTCAAGGCAAGGTTTTAAAAGGGGGTGCGGGAATAGGGGGGCAGGCTTGAGGGGGGGGGGGTTTGGGGGGTGCGGGAATAGGGGGACAGGCTTGGGGTGAGTAGAAAGCCTGTCCCCTATTCCCGCACCCCCCAAAACCCCCTCAAGCCTGTCCCCTACTCCCTCACCCCCCAAGCCTGTCCCCCTACTCCCGCACTCCCCCCCAAACCTGTACCCTACTCCCGCACCCCCCCAAAACCTGTCCCCTTATTCCCGCACCCCCCTCTAAACCCCCTCCAAGCCTGTCCCCCTACTCCCGCACCTCCCTCTAAACCCCCTCCAAGCCTGTCCCCCTATTTCCGCACCCCCTTAAGTAATTTTAATTCTAGTAGTCGCGTGAACTGTAATTTTAATGCCATGATAGGAAATGATCCAAGTATAATATCATACATACATAGTTTTTGTATTATTCTTTGAGAAATTTTAATGCCATGATAGGAAATTATCCAATATATTGATATGTTTTAAAAGATATTTAATTAAGAGATTATAACTCTATGAAAAGGAAGTTATTCAATAAAGTCATTTGATTCTACTTAACTATGAACCATAATAACTTGACCGAACTTAACCTAACAATTAATTTGACTCTACTTAACAATTTGACCTTATATATATATATATATATATGACCTTAATAATTTGACCTACTTAACCTAACAATCTGACCCTACCTAACCAAACAATTTGACCCTACTTAACCTAACAATTTGAACTACTTAACCAAACAACTTGAAACTACTTAACCAAACAATTTGACCCTACTTTAACCTGACAATTTAACTCTACTTAACCTAACAATCAGGCCCTACTTAACATAACAATCAGACCACCCCTAACCTAACAATTTGACCTTACCTAACCTAACAAAATGACCACACCTAACCTAACAAAATGACCACACCTAACCTAACAAAATGACCACACCTAACAATTTGAACTACTTAACCTAAATAAAATAACCTTAACTTAAATATCTTTCCTTTTTTTCCATTTCCCCCAAAACCACAACACAGTTATCCTGAAGAACGCTACTGGTCTGGGCGACAGTGGGTCTGGAAGTGGGTACGAGTACTACCACTTACCCAGCCACTCCGGGTCCGGGTATGATCATCACGCCTCTGGGTATGATAGTGGCAGTAGCAGTAGTTACTCCAGTGGCTACAACAAGAGGTCGGCTGATCTACCCTCCTCCTTCTCAGACCTCCCCGTCGTTCAGAAGTTGAGTGAGCGAGTCCACAATGCCATCGAAAATTTGAGTCAATAAATATATATTATGGGATGTAAAAAGATGTAAGATGGAAGATGGTGGCAATCAACGAGTGGGTGGGTTGGGAATATTTTTTAGATTACAGTCTGGGAAAATTTATAAAGTACTTTTCTTTGGGTGCTTTATTTCCATCATATATATAATTCGATAGCCTTGAGTTAATTGCATCTAAATAATATTCTATACCATCAAATTAATTAAACAAACAAGGCTCGTTATTGCCACACCTCAAAGTAATATTAATTAAATCAACAAAGATCAGATAATATTCTAACTAACTATTTTAGTAATACAACACCAAATTGAGTTTAGGCTTGTATTCCAAAAGTATATTACCAACCAAACCTAACATGTTCATAATAATATTGTTGTTGTTGTTGTTTTTTAAAGTAGTTAAGTTTGGAGTCCATCAATTAATTTCCCACCCACCCACCCACCAACCCTTACCATCCCTGAAGATCATAATAATTATATCCTTTACAACCCATTCTATACCATAAACAACATTTTATGATGAGGCTTTTGACTGTCGCTGGTTCGATGGACAATAATAATAATAATAAGCCTGTAGTATTTCCCACATCCCAACCCCAATTCTATTCATATTATAATGGACAGTTAATTTATATATCTATCTATCTATCTACATTACTCTTTATTTCATTACGGTGTCATTTGTTAACATACATAACCCACTAATAGTTATCTTTCCCTTGGTTTGTTTATTTATAATTATGTGTTTTATTTTTTGTTAATTAATTAAGGTTTGTGTTGTTATTGTTTATGTACGGACAAACCTCAAGACCCAGACAAAACAACATAACAACAAAACTGCTCAACTCCTCCCCACGAAACGACCTCCCGACCTCGTTACCTCCATCCCTCCCTCCCTACCTACCTACCTACCTACCTACCTTTCTTTCCATTTCTTCCTCCTACCTCCTTCATCACTCATTGCCTACATCCCTCCCTCCCTCCCTACCTTTCTTTCCCATTTCTTCCTCCTCCTTCCTTCCTCCCTCCCTCCCTACCTTTCTTTCCATTTCTTCCTCCTCCTCCCTCCCTCCTAATTTATCTCCCTACCAACCATTATCTCCTATTTTTCCTCCTCCTCCTCCCTCCCTCCCTACCTACCCACACATACTATTGACTCCTATTCTTCTTCCTCCTCCTCCTCCCTCTCCCATTACCTCCGACCTGTGCCTCCCACAAAGCCGGAAGGAGTAGTAACTTTTTGACCTCAGGTAAATACTGTTGGTTCACCTTCACCTTCCCATCCCATGCACCCAACCCTATACATCGCTTGGCTCCTCCATCCTTCCTCTTGTTTATCTTTAGGCTACCTCCCATCTCTCTCTCTCTCTCTCTCTCTCTCTCTCTCTCTCTCTCTCTCTCTCTCTCTCTCTCTCTATACTTTCCTATTCTTAACCTTTCCCTATAATTTTAACTTTTCTCTCTCTCTCTCATGGGGTGAATCACCAGTCGCCCTGAGAACAAAAAAAAAAAAATTCTAACGAAAAGTCACCTCAAGAACCTGTGATCATTTTTATATTATTTTCTCTCTCTCTCTCCAACCAGGACAGATCTGTAGTGAAGAATAGTTTTAGTTTGCGACTTGCAGGTTTCATAATGCCAGTATCTCACGCGTTAATAATTGATCATTTCTATTTTCTTCTTCACATTTGTGGACACGATGACTTTTAACCAGCTCTCTACGGACCTCAAGACGTAAATAACTATAATAGCAACTATCACCTGTCACCAACTTAATTAATTAAGGGATGAAATTCTTGAAGATAAATTTATTTGGCCGGCTACTGAATTCTCCAAGCTATAATTATATACCAGGAAACCAACCAACCAACCCATGTAGTATTTAAACATGGGAATAGGTTTGTGGTATTCCTCCAATTCATCCACCTTAACGAGAGAAACTTATTATATATTATGGGATATCTGAATGCTATTGATTCCTCCAAACTATACCAGCCAGGAAACACAACCTCACCATATTGGAATTACTTATAGAGGGGATGTGTTTTATAGCAGCTGAGTTTGGAGGTCTACATTGACTCCAAATTTTCCACAAAAGGTTACTTCCCTTAATTAAACAAACCTAGAAAAATCTAATTGACCCCAACACTACAAGACTTGGTAACAAGTTAATATTCCATCTTCATTGGGTCACACTGGCAACAAAACAAAACAAAACACTAACTCAAGACTCATTCATTGACTCTATAACCAAATAACTAACTGTATAACGATAAACTACATGGATGACTTAATGACATAATAATTACTGTATATACAAGACGAAGAAGACGTGACATAAAAATTAGCTTACTTTTCTGCATATAAAAAAAAAAATATTACCAACTTGTTAAAATAATGACGAATCAATCAGTGCGTTCAGGATCTGTGATACAAGATATGGGAAAAAACTGTTCATACTTGTCTCGAAATTTTTGGAGGTAACTGTACAACATTCAGATTGTCACTGAAATATATACCTAAATCAAAAAGGTAGACCTACAGTGAAGTACTTCTTACAACACTGACTCATTCGTTGATGACTTTGTTTTCACAGATTCTAGAGTTCGTACAGTTGATTGATTCCATAACACGAAAAGAAGCAAATCACATTATCACCTATAATACCTTGGACACTACTTGACGTTATATGACAGACAGACACACACACACACACACACACACACACACTTTACAATACTCGTGACAAGAACGTACCTTAACTTGACTTGTGAATCTTTTACCTTAAGTCTTTCATGAACGGAATGGACAGACGGTGCTCACGAGAAGTTATAATTATATGTGACACGAATTTCCTCAACTTTTCGATGGAAGAGGAGACCGTGTTATTATTATATATGTATAATTTTCATTTAGACGTAAGACAAATTGATAATATTATTACTCCTTATAGTTACCATTGACAGTCATTAATGTAGACTTTCTCCTTTTATCTTTCTGACATTTATATCTAATTTAATTTCCTATTTTTACTTCCTTGTTTCTTTTACTTTTATCTATTTATATATTGATTCGTGTTGTTGTTGTGTAGGAGTTCCCTTACCTTCCCTCAGTAGCGGCTTCAGTGATGGAAGGAAAGGCTAACTCCTACACCAACTCATTCCTTGAACAAAAATAGTTTTCCTTCCCGTGTGTGTGTTGACAATCCTCTCAGCACATCCACAAAGAAAATTAGACCCACTATACACCTCTATCCCTGTAAATTAATGTCTATATATATCACCACCTTACTTCACACACCACTTCTTGCCTTCTGTCATATCCTCAATTATCCTTCAAGCAAAATTTGTCCTATATATCATTCCAACCTTTATTATTGCTCCTGCTCCTCCTCCTCTTTCTCCTTCCTTTGTATTCCTGACATGGACCCTCTTTTCTGACATCATTTCACAGACAGAAAACGTAGACCACCGGACATAACCTCTACTTGGACTTATTAATGCAAACTCTATTATTCCTACTATTTGTCCCTGTCAAAATAAAAATATTGTATTATGATTCCTATACCAAAAATACTGTTATTTAATTGTTTTTGTTGCCATGATTATTACTTGTATTACTGCTACACTATTTCTACTATAACCTGAACTATTATTACTACTACTACTACTGTTACTACTACTACTATTACTACTACTACTATTACTATTACTATAATTACTTTTATATTTATTCCCATGACTTATTTGTACAAAAGACTGTACAGTAAAGAACGATGTGACTTTTGTTTGTTTATAGTGAAATGTTTGTTTGTTTGTTTGTGTGTATGTGTGTATAAAATGGACTGTGTTATAAGTTATTTCGTATTTATATATTTTTATATGATCATGAGTATATTTATATAAATGAAGATAATAAAATTAAGAATGTTTACTGTGTTTGTTTTCCTTCAATGACCAAACAATGCCTGTGTTAAATATATATATATATATATATATATATATATATAATATATATATATATATATATATATATATATATATATATATATATATATATATATATATATATATATATAATGGACAATGAGTGAATGAAAGTGTTAATTAAAATATAAGAGAATCACGTTCGGAAAAAGCACACGTGATCTACAATTATTATAGGGGGTGTTTCGTGGCAATATTTGAAGGATTTATTTACCTCCAATTTTCTGACTATATCACACACAGGGTCCCTTAAGGGGGTGCAGGAATAGGGGGACAAGCTTGGGGGTGGGGGGTTTAAGGGGGTGCGGGAGTAGTGGGGACAAGCTTGGGGGGTGCGGGAATAGGGGACGAAAAATTAAATGAAGGCTGATGGAAGGTAGATAATTATATGTATGTATAGCTTAGAGAATGGACAATAAACACAAAGACAAATAATATATGTCTATAAATATGAAGAAGAGAAAATACAAATGGATAATTGAAATACATGAAGGTAATTAAAATGTGGAAGGAATAATGTTACGAAGACGTTTTGTATAATGGACTTTCAAACAGCTACCGATCTGTTGGTCATTCTGAAAAGGAGAAGGAGGAGGAGGAGGAGGGAGGAGGAGGAGGAGGAGGAGAGAGGAGGAGGAGGAGGAGGAGGAGGAGGAGGAGGAGGAGGAGGAGGAGGAGGAGGAGGAGGAGGAGGAAGAAAAAGAGAAAGAGAAAGAGAAAGAGAAGGAGAAGGAGGAGGGAGAGGAGGAGGGAAAGAAAGAGTAAGAAGTAGGTCATTGGAGTATAGCGTGCAGAGGAAGAGAGAATAATAATATAAACACCAAGTACATAGAAAACAAATCTACGGGCGGAAGAAGGTTAAAAAATGTACACACAAACGGTAAGGAAGGTAAGGAAGGAAGGAAGTAAGTCAAG